>LOEQ01012083.1:0-25119 GCA_001685075.1 Bramus lutescens
TCTCTCTCTCTCTCTCTCTGTCTCTCTCTCTCTCCCTCTCCAAGACAAATTATTGCTGATTTCTATAGGGCTGTATCAGTTGATATTTCATCATCAGTAAATAAAGGCTCCTCTGTCCCTACCCTCTCCATTCGTTGTACATGTTTCTGATGCGAAAAATTCTGACAGCAATTTTTAATTGGCCTGTACCTGATGGATATGGATGTTGATTCCTTTTTGAAGCATTAATTAGCTTTCTTTTACAGCCTCCCTCATCATCCCATCCCTTTGTCTCAGACACCAACTTCCACAGACCATCCTCAGAAACCTTATACAGTCAAGTCAGCAAGATATTCATGGAGGCAATCTGGAGACCTTCATTTTGCCTCCTCTCCTCCACATCCAAATGTCCAGTTTCATCTACAGCTCTGTAGAAGGCCACTTCCTACCAATTCAACTTTCTCTCTTCCACAGACTTCTGAAGGTCATGAAGATCTTCTCCTACAACCTTTCTCACCATCGCTTTCACTCAGCCGCCAGCTTCTACAGGCACTCTCTTGGGACCTGACAGCACCCCAGGCAATGGAGGCAGATAGGTTAGGGAAATCCATAAATGCTCTTTAGATCTTCACACTTCATCCTCTTCTCCTGTCCTCAAGTCACATGTCTCGTGGCAGACTATCAGCAGGGGCCTCTCTTCCCTCTCTCACTCCATTCCCAGGGGAATGAGCAGATACTGAGGTCACACATCCCTGCTTCCTCCTTCCTGAAGATCCCCTCGACCCCAAACCCCAGCTCATCTACTTAACTGAATGTCAGTTCACAATATTGGGCAACAGAAACAAAGGAGAGGAATACCCACCATTAAAAGCCAAGAACAGATACCAACACCTTGAATTACATTTGTCCAAAACTCAGATGTTTAGCCACCAGGATAAAAATATAACCACTAACAGCAGGACAACATGTCTCTACTAAAGGCCAAGAACCCCACCTTAGCAGGACCTGGGAAATGCAGTTAGCAGAACCATAGACAAGGACTTCAAATTAGTCTTTATAAATATGTTATAAATTCTTAAAGAAATAAATGGATAAGTCCCTTAAAGAAAACTATGAGAACACAACAGTGGAATGAAACAAAGAAAGCATCCTAGTACTCACAAATAGAAAAGTCTGAGGGAAAATTGGAAATAAGAACTTGAACAAAAACATCAAAGTTAAGGTTCACCAACAGAATAAAAGAGATGGAAGAGAACTCTCAGTCAAGAAGACAAATAAAAGGAATGAATAATTTGATCAAAGAAAATGTAGAATATAGAAATACTCCTAGCAAAACATTCAGTAAATCTGGGATACTATAAAAGAACAAAAATCTAAGAATAGTAGAAATAGAAAAAGGTTAAGAAACCCAGGACAAAGGTGCAGAAAATATTTTCAGTAAAATTATAGAAGAAATTTTTCTCACCTAAAGAAGGACATATCCATCAAGGTATACAGTACAAAATGCCAGATATGTGGATTTTATAATAAATTACCCATGTAATAATAAATAATTAAAACACTACACATACAGAGCAAAGAATATTAAAATCTGCAAGGAAAATCCAATTAAAATATGACATGACTTATTAAAGCAATATCTGACTTTTCAATGGAAACTCTAAAATCCAGAGAACCTGAACAGACATTATATGAACTCTAAGTGAAAACAATGCCAGCCTAGACTTCTATAACCAGCAAAATAGATGCAGAAAGACATCGTTTGATGAAATCAAATCTAAGCAATATCTGTGTACAAATCTAGACATATAGAAGACGTTATAGGGAAAATATTACACCAATGATTCAAAATTATGAAATAAAAATAAAATACTCCAACACAAAATAACTTAAATAAACAGATAGTGAATATTGATATCTCTCAACATCAACAGTATGAATCCATCACAGTAGAAAAAAAAGACAGATTTACAGAACAGGAAATAAAACAGGAACCATCCTATTGCTGCATCAAGGAATACACCTCAACCTCAAGTGTAGACATTATTTCAGGTCAAAACGCTAGAAAAATATTCCAAGCCAATGGACCTATAAGGCAAGTCAGTGTAGCCGTTTTAACATATGAAAAATGGACTTCACACAGAACCAAATCAGAAGTGACAGAAACGGTAACTACTTATCCATCAAAGCCAAAAGTCTATTAAGAGAATACTGCAAATTTTAGCATGAGTATACCAAACAAACTGGAACAGGAGTTCATAAATAATATTGCTACTGCTTAAAACAACGTTAATACTTACACACTGACAGTGGAAATCTTCAGTACCCTCCTCTCAACAACATCCAGATCATTCAGATGAAACTAACCATAGAGAATTGGATCTAGATGACGTTATTAGCTAAATGGAGCAAACATGTTTGTTAAATATTTCAATCAAACAAAAGCACCAAAAACTCAGAATTGCATAGACGTTCACAAGCATTGAACACAAAATGAATGTCAGTGATCTAGAGGCTTTAGGACCTGGCAGAATGAAGTCAATAAATGAGGCTGATTAAAGTCTTCTGCAATAGCCAAATTTATGAAGGCCCCAGACAATTAGGCTCTGAGGGTTAAGATATGCCAAATGAGTAAAGTTTCACGATTTCAAGCTTTATACAATCACAATGACAAGACATGGCCAAACATGTGTTTTCATACGGGCATATAAAGGGTGGTGTAAACATTTAATTGAATACCCACAGAAGGCATTAATGAGTAATGTGAAGTGAGTCTATCCTCCACAGCTGGGAGGAGCACAAACCCATTCCAAGAACAGTTCCATGTTTTAAAGAGACTGAGCTCTCAAGCTTCTCATATTTTCTTGTTGTGTCCTCACTAGCATTCAGAATTCTCCCCATATTACTCCGTTTCTGGACCATGTTCTGACACGTGAACATGAAACATGATTCAAGAAATGGAAGAAAATTGAAATAAATTCCTAAATCCTATCTGACCACCATAGATTAAATATGGATATGATCAACAACATAAACAAAAGAAAGCCTACACATTCACAGAAATTGTTTAATATGCAGAAAGAAAACACAAATAATAAAAATTAGACATGAAAATGGGGACAGAAGAACAGATACCAAGGAAATCCAGATAATCATAAGGACATACTTTAAAAATCTCTGCCCCACAAAATAGGAAAACCGAAAAGAAATGGATAATATTCTAAATACATAAAACCTACGAAATTTAAACAAGATCAGATAAGCTATTTAAATAAACCTAAACATAGAAGCAGTAACTAATGTCTCCCACTACCCCTGCCCCTGAAAAGAAAAATGAGGCCCAACAAGTGTTAGGGCAGAATTCTAACAAATATTCAAAGAAGAGTTAATGCCAATAATCCTCAAACTATTCCACAAAAGAGAAATAAAAGTAAGATTGCCCATTTTTTTTCTTAAGGTCAAATAGTTATCCTCACATCAAAATCAGTTAAATACCCCCAAAAATTGTAGACAAATTTCATGAAGCACGATTAATAAAAACTCAGAAACAGATATTGGGATTCAACCTGATGACCAGAAAAGTAAAACATCCAGTCACTAGCTCTTACCTCTCCCTCAGCCCCAAAATGATGATTTTGCTTCCAGGAAACCTCAGAATGAGACTGAGATTAAAAGCAAGCAGCTATTGTTCCTTCCTCAGCAGACAAACAATTCAAAGGGACACTATAACGTACATTAATCAGACGCTCTGCCTTTTTTTCCCATCTGTACATTGGAAGCTAAACTAGGGTAGACGGGAGCTGGAAGTGTTCTTTCATCTCCCAAACCCAGGTAGCTAGGTTTGGGTCAAGCTCTGACCTATGCTGGTGGCTTAAAAACCTCAGGCAAATGTCTTTTGTGTGTGTGTGTGTGAATTTGTATCCCAAATGTTGGGTGTCAAATGAAACATATTTAATATAATATCAGAGACAGATACTAGGGTTCAATCTGAAGACCTGAAAGGCAAAGCAGCCTGCCACTGGCTCTTACCTTGCCCCTCAGCCCAAAAATGGTGATTCTGCCTTTAGGGAATTTTAGAATGAGACTGAGTCTAAGAGTTGTCTCCTCCAATTTTATAATCCTCTCTGGGTTTAAGGGTGTGTACCAGCTGCCTGGTTTCTATGTCAAACTCTGTGGCTACTGGGATTAAATGTGTGTGTCATTGTGCATAATGGCATTAATGGTGTGTCATTGCTGCCTGGTCTGTAAGACTGGCCAGTGTGGCTGTTTAACTTTTCTGATCCTTAGACAAACTTTATTTATTAAAATACAAATGAAATATGAAGGCAATTTTACTTAATTATGTGGATAAAAAATTCTCAGTACAAATTGAATCTCATAACACGTCAAAACATTCCATAATTATCAATTAGGCTTCACTCGAGAGATGCAAAAATGGTTCAATTGAAGTAAACCATAAACATAATCTATCATATTACAAGAATAAATGACAGAAAGCACATGATCGCTTCCTTAGATATAGTAAAGGCCTTTGACAAAACTCCACACCCTTTCATGTGCTAAAGAAATTAGGGATACAAGGGACAAACCTTAACTTAATCGAGACAGTTTATAGTGAGCCCATAGCCAGCATAAACTTAAGGTAAGAGGAACTCAAAGAAAATCCACTAAAATTGGGAACAAGTCAATGTTGTCCATTCTTTCCATAACTAGTCAATGTAGTGCTTGAAGTCTTAGCTAGAACAATAAGACAACTGAATGAGATCAATGAGATATAAACTAGAATGGATGAGGTCTATGCATCTCTAATTGCAAATGATATGGTCGTTTCCAAAATGACCCCCCAAAATCCACTAGAAAATGCTTACAGTTGAGGAACAGATTTCTGCAAAGTAGTTGGATACAAAATTAACTCAGAATATATAATAGCCTTCCTATACATAAATGACATACTCAGAAAAAAAATCAGAGACACAATACTTTTCACAATGTCTTCAAAATTATAAATTATCTTGGCATAACACTAACTAAATAAACATGAAACTTGTATAATAAAAATCTTTAAGACATTGAAGAAAGAAACTGATGGAGGTATCAGAAGATGGAAATAACTCCCATGCTCATCAATCAGTACAATTAATATATGAAAACTGGTGATGCTATCAAAAGCAATCTACAAATTCATCACATGAAGGTGACCTAAATGAAACTACAAATAATGGGAGAGACAGATTATGGGCTGGGCTGATCATCTCTTGTAACTAAATGAAGTTTCCAATACTAGGATTGGATTATATCTAATTGAGATATTGATAAAACAACTCAGGCTGTTATCAAGGCTATAGGTTGTTTTCCACAAACTGATGACTAGACCCTATTGCTGAAGACAACACACATTTCGTTGAAAATGAAGTCAATTTGGTGCCAACTTAGAACTTCCACTCCAACCAGCTAGTGTTCTTGGTGACTCCGCATGATACCAAAAAAGAAAAACAAACACCAACCCAGACAGAAAACCCTTGATGGTATCGTGCCTTTAAAATACATAAATGCCATGGTGGCACAAATCTTGTTGGAATAACAAACCAACATGTATTTGTATTAAGGGCCATTCCTTGAGATAGATTCCATACCTGACAGTGCTTTGGTGACCAAGAACCTGAGATTAGATAAACCAGGGCCATAAGACTAAGTACTACTTAACTACTAAATGAATATATAACAATTTAATGACTTCAAATGACACTCTCTTACATTAGAGATCAGTACCTTGCTCAGTTATCATCAGAAAAGTAGCAGGTAAAAATAGATACAGAGACCACAGATAGATAATATGCAGGGAGTGACTTGGAACACTCAGGCCTGAACAGGATGTCTCCATCAAATCTCTCCCATCAGGGCTCAGTGTAAGACCTAACGGAACAGAGGACATCAAGAAACAATGGCCTCTAAACTTAAATGATCAAAAGCTCTATGAACTCACAGAAACGGAGGCAGCGTACACAGTGCCTGCACTGAGATGGGTCTTAGAGATAACAGGATAAGTGGGAAGATATCCCCATTTCTAATCCCGAAGCTATCTTCAATTGATAACCACTTACAGGTGGAACTTCAGTCTTCTCCAAATGAGTCTCACTCAGAAAACAAACTTCTATTAAGGGTAAGATACCTGCTCAGCAACAAATGATCAACAGAATTAACTCATTGCCATCTTTGTAGGTTCCTTGTCTCATAAGCCCTTCTCAAACATTTTTAATTTTTAAAAAGTGTTTACATATTACCTTTGCATATATATTATAACTTCTGGTTTTGTGCTTTTATGGGCTTCCTAAGTGTGCAGAAGATCGGTGGGTCTCCATGTATAAATGATGTATGCCTTCCTTGAGTTCTATTCCTAGTTGTTATTTATTTATATTATTTTGATTTGAATTTGTCTGTTTTGTTTAATCTGTTACCTTTTTTTTTCTTAAATGCCTGTTTGTTTTCTAAGGAGAGACAGAAAGGGATTGCTTCTGCTAGGAAGGGATTTGGGAAGGAACTGTGGGGAAAAGAGGGAAGAGAAATTGTGCTTAAGATATACTACATGAAAGAATCCATTGTCAATATAAAGTTGACACTTTCACCCACTTGTATAATGGGTTATGATCGTATATAAAACCCATTAGCTTTCTTGCCCTTTTCCCACATCTTCAGATCTTCTGTTTTGTCCTAAACAATCCCTGTCCTACTTCCATGTATTTCTTATGTTTATAGGTGTTTACCTGCCCATATGTATGTGCACCCTGTGCGGACAGGGCCCTCAGAAGGGGCCGTTGGGGCCTCTGCCCTGGAATTATAGCTGGCTGCTGGTCACTCAGAGACAGCTGCAACATCAATCAAGGACTCCCTCGTGTCTTTTAATACAGGTTTTGTCCCAGTGGTCACAGCTAAGGGGTGCTCATAACTAAAATGGTCAATGGTAAGATAGATCTTTGCAGTACTCTCTACATCCTCTACTTCTTACAATCTTTGTCTCCTCTCTTTCACAATATTTCCTGATCTTGGAAGGATGGAAAAAGATGTGAGCTGTTCAGAAATATACATTCAATAGTCACTTATTCTCAGCATTTCAATCAGTCTCTTGGTTACCTATCACCAACAACACAATGGCACACATCAGACTAAAGCTGAGAGCAACATCAGTTTATAGATATAAACATAAAATTCAAAAGATTAGCAACATATCCATTTTACAAAAATCAGCAATAAATTTTACACTTAGAGCCTGTGATGTTTGCCCCCAAGGGCCTTGGACTAGGTTTACAGACTTTACATGACAGTTTGGAAAGAAATGAGCTTTAACAGGTAGAGAAGAGCCAAGCACATGTGACATGAAAATACAGGTGTGGGGATATTAAAGGTGGACAAATTCAAATGTGATTGAGAGAAGGACAATGGGAAAAGGTTGTAGTGTGCGGAGGGTCAAATCAAACTAAGCGTAGTTGGAAGAAATATATGGTGATCTGAGTAAGAATGACTCACGTAGGGTCATACAATTGAACACTTTTTCCCCATTGGAAATTCTCTTTTGGAAGACTATTGAATGATATAATTTTATATTCCTATATTGAATATCCAAATTTCCCAGCTTCATTTGTTAAAGAGATTTTCTTACCTCTGGTACATATTATTTTGGAGTCTTCATCAAAAGTCAGGTTTCTCTATTTGTATATCTTTATATCTGGGTCTCCATTCTATTTCATTGATCTACATGCCTGTTTGGGGGATAATATACTCTTTTAATTCTGCATATTATTTTGAAATTACTTATGATGGTTTCTTCTTTTTCATCACAATTGCTTTAACTATAGGGAATCTTTTCTGTTTCTGTATGAATTATTTCATTACAGCAGTGTGTGTGTGTGTGTGTGTGTGTGTGTGTGTGTGTAGCTGTGTAATGTTGGATAATATCACTGGCCTTTCTATATGAATTTAAAATTTTTTCTTCTATTTGTTTGTATAATGATATTGTAATTTTATTGTTGTATCTCTTAGTTTGTAGATTGCATTCACTTGCACATATTATATTGTAAAGAATTTATATTACTTAGAAATTAAAAGTGAATCCTAATTTTCAAAAAACAAGCCAACAGACGAAACAAACAAACAAACAAAAACAGAATTGCTAGAACACTCATGGAAGAACTAAGAACTCCTGGAGGTATCATCAAAACATCAGAAACACAAGAATAAGGTATATATCAACTCACAGAGACAGAGACAACATGCACAGGTCTGTACCATTCTGAATTATATGTTGTTATAAAGGTTAAAGAAGTAGACACCCACTTCCATCCATAACCCAGAAGCTATATCCTGTTGGTAACCACTTGAAAATTAAAAAAAAACTGTTTTCTCCAGTGGTGCTGTGGGAGCACATTCCACTCCTTCAGCACATTGCCTTTAAGACATCAGCCCACTTGGGCATGGTCTCTTATACTGTAAAAGCAGCTGTAAAGTGTGAGCCTGCTCTCTTGCTTCCAGCTCCTGCTTCTGGCAGGCCTCAAACTTGTGATCCTCCCCCCTTTATATATATATATATATATAAAGGAAACAATGAGAATTCTGGGAAGAGGGAAGCACAGTCTGTAATGGGGACCCAGCCTCAGAGGAAGGAAGATGTGACTGCCTCGCCGAAAAAAGTACCAAGTCACGTGGCTAACATAGACAAGAATTATGGGCTAATGTAAGTTATAAGAATTAGTTAAGAAGAAGCTTGAGCTAATGGGCAATCAGTTTATAACCAATGTAGACCTCTGTGTGATTTCTTAGGGACTTAACAACTGCAGAAACTGGGAAGGACAAGGACTGGGTGGGATAGAAACCTTAGTCAACACAGTGGAGTCTCTTTGGAAGGAAAAATACTCTCAAGAGTAAACTCCATAACCAACAGTAGATTGTCAACATAAAACAAATTCAGTGGCATCTTTGGAGGTCCTTTGTCTCATACCAGTAAGTCAGGTTGTGTTTCTGTTGTTTATTTGTTTGTTGCTGCTGCTGTTTTTATTTTTGTTTCCTCTTTATAGGTTCTTTGATTATATACTTTGGATTCCAAGTTTGTTTGTTTAGGATTCCTAAAGATGTGAAAGTATGTGCCTTTGCGTCTATAGGCAGGTCTTGTGCTTTTATTCTTTCGATCTTTTTCTAGTTTGGTTGTTTTGTCATACTGAATTTTTTATTTATCTTATTTTATTGTTATTCGATAGATGCTATTTGTCTTCTAAGGGGAGAGAACAAGGTTGTGGTCCATATGGCTGAGTAAGTGGAGATGAGAGGTATGAGAAGGAGAAACATTAATCAAAATACATTAGATGAAAAATGTTCTCAAAAATAGGGTAAAAATTATAGTGCATTTATGCAATGGAATTGTGTATTATTCTGCCACAAACAAAACTTAAATAATGACATTCGCATGGCGATATATGGAATTGGTAGTTGTTATGTAAAGTGGAAAAAACAAGCTCAGAAAGAACAATGCCACTTTTTTATTTCATAAGCAAAACCTAGGTTTCAGAGTTGTATGAGCACATGTTTGCGCGCACGTGTGTGTATGCGTGTGTGTGTGTTTGTGTGTGTGTGTGTGTGTGTAGGTAATGAACATAGAAATAGAATCATTTTTAGGAAAGGGAGAGTTCCTATGAGAGAAGGAAGTGAAGGTAACAGGACAAATGTGATATGAAAATCTGAAAGAAATGGGTTTCCTAGGGGGAAGTAGGGGAACCAGATAAGACGGATCAAGAGAATATGCTAGCATAGAGTGGAAGAATGGTAAATTAGATTAGTGAGTAATGAATTATAAGTATGAAATAGCTTGACAGAACCCATTTCCTTGAATTCCAATTTTAATAACTTTAAAAGACGTAAATAAATTAATGAAAGCATATCAGACTATGTATATATTTTAACTGCTTTCTTTTCTTCTAGATTTTAATCATTTTATATTTGATCAACAGAATATGTAGAGATAAAAAGTTAACTCATAACCCAAGATAGCAGTAGGAAATAGCAGAAACAATTCTACTCATTTTGGTGTCCTGACAAGGGTTAAATGAAGACAGGTACTGAAAATAATGTGCAATTTAACTAGTTTTTTTTTTAAAAAAACACATATGTATTCCTATTTGAGTACAGCAGAGACATGAAACAGAATCTCCATGGAGGTCAGTTGGCAACTTATTGGAAATAATTCTCTCCTCCCATAAACAAGCCACCAGATTAGATCCAGGTCATAGGGCTTGTTGACTACCTCTGGTACCTGAAAGTCATCTGTCATGACCATAATGTATGTTTCATAAAGAGGAAAGATGAGGAAACTTACATGACAGTTAGAACTTGATCAGGAAATCTAACTTTCTTCTCTTGTAGGTATTCAAACTGGGAATTAATCACAGATGCATGCATCTGGGGCAAGGATATGCAGTCTGACATGAAGTTGTCTTTGTCAATGACTTATCCAAAGCTGACCATGGAATTGTGTATTCTACATATTTTGAAGAAAATATTTATCCTTAACAGATAATTTAACAGGAAGTAATTTTCCTTTTATATTACATTTCATGAGTCTATGTTTCTTTTCTTGCTGTGTCATTGCGTTAGAGTTATATGAAGAATTAGTGAGATGATGACATTTAAGATAGTAACCAATCTGACTGTAGGACAAGGCCAGTTCTCTTTGTCTCTCTCCCTATCTGCCTCTCTCTCTCTCTCTCTCTCTCTCTCTCTCTCTCTCTCTCTCCATATACACACACATACACACAGAGAGAGAGAGAGAGAGAGAGAGAGAGAGAGAGTTTTATGCTCACTTTCCATCCTTTATGCTGATATTCTGTCTAGCTTGAGTTTGTTCCTGTCTGTGTATGCTGTTGCAGTGTTCATGAGTTCAGTATTTCCACCTCTCCTCTGTGGATCTATAAATCCTGGGAGAAGCTTTATAGTCTACACATCATGCTTAAGGCTGAATATTCTGATGTCTCTAGTGCTCTGCATATTGACAAGTTATGAGTTTCTGTGCTGACATCTACTGCAAAAAAATAAATAAACAGCCCCACTGATCAACCTTACAGACCAAGCAGTGGTATCACACACCTTTCATCCCAGTAGCCATACTAAATTGCCATATAAACCGAGCAGTGCATGCCTGTAATCCCAGTGGTCATGCCTGTAATTCCAGCCTTAGAGAGGCATATAAGATGGGAGTTGACAGCAGCTCCCAGCCTCATTCTAAGATTCGTGGAGGCAGAATTGCCATTTTGGACTGATGTAGAGGTGAGAGTCAGTGAGGCTATTTTATTCTCTCACCTACAAGTAAGCTTTATTTATTAAAATGCACATGAAATGCTGCAACAAATAAGGTCCTATTCTCATATTCTTGGTATAACTAAAAGCATTGGCAATATCCTGTAAAGAAAGTGAAATTTTGAGAAAAGTAAAATCAAGAAAAATGATCTCTTGCTCTTTATGTTGAAGAAGAGGAGGAGCAGAGGTTTTCTAGGTCTTTTCCCATGGTTGTGTTATGTATAACAACTTCCCAGAAAAGGTCTGGGGTAGTCCTAAGTGTGTATCTTACCTTTCTTCATCCATGCTGTGATGTAATCTGTTCTTCAGCGTATCACTGTGTGTTGTGAGTTCGGAACCACAATGCACAACAAAGGAGTTAAGAAAATTTGAGACTTTTCTAATGCCGATGCTAATGATCAATGTTTTTCTGGTCTGTCCAATCCTGGTGAATTGCCCGCTGAAATGGACACTTTTGTCCCACAGTGACTACCCCCTGAGGAAGAGGTAAGATGTCGTCTTATACCATGATGCTGTATAATTGTCCTTACCTTGAACAATTAAATGAGAGCTGAAATTAGTAGAACACAGAGGTGCTTCTGTGAATGTCATTTGCCAAGCATGAAAACTAGCAGATCTCAACCCAGAAGTTTTGCATCAATCTATGAAAATAGAATAACAGGTAAATTCTTAGAAATTCGAAGCTCTAAATTCTGAGCTGCTTTTGCTTCTCTTAGTCTTCTTCTTTACGTCGAAAGCTATCTCTAAAGGAATAAAGTCAAACTTCAGTTGTGTTCTTTGATCTGTCTGCACTAGATCATTTTCTTAAAGACGGTGTTTTCAGAGTTAAGGAGAAAAGCTGCAACTTGAAAGTACAAAATCTCATTTCTCTCTTTAAATCTGATAACATTTTTAAACGTGAGAGAAATCTGCCTTGAAGCTAAGAGCTGATTTTATGCCATTAAGTTCTTTATTTCATTTGCATTTGAAACTAAATAGAAGAGCATACAACACATCAACTATGACCGCCTAAGTTTGTCAAAGGGGGATGTATTAGAAGTCAGAACTGCATAATTAATTTTATTTAATTAGTTATAATTAATTAAAATTATAATATTAATTAAATTAATCAAAAATGGCAATGTCTTGTAGCACTTATTAAATGCCTAGTTTATCAAACAATATTAAGCAAAGCACTGGATGTTACATCTCAGACAGGAAGAAAATTGAAGTATTTTTTGAAGATGTGAAAATATCCTCCATTGTCTGATAAATGAACTCTCGGTTCCCAGTTGGTTATATTATTTAGAGGATGATATGGATCCTATAGGGTGAGGAACATCTATTGAGGAAGTATATCACTGGTGTCACTTGGATTTATTGCCTTGAAGCATTTATTGTTATTTCTTTTTCCTTCAAGCTATGAATGAAAATGTTATATGCTCCTGCTGCCTTTGTTTCCCTTGCTGCTGATGTGTCTTCTCCAGTCATGATGGACTTTATTTCTTTCGAGCAAAAGGTTAAAACACATTCTTTTGTATTCAAATTGCTTTTAGTAGGGCAGTTTTTGACAGCTGCAGGAAAGTAAGTCGTAAAGAGTATAGAACTGGGGAAGAGGATTGGTCTATGCAGAGCCTGACTAGTAAGTCGTAAATAGTAGAGAACTGGGGAAGAGGACTGGTCTATGCAGAGCCTGACTAGTAAATCGTAAAGAGTAGAGAATTGGGGAGGAGGATTGCATCTATGCAGAGCCTGACTAGGTTGCTTCTTGGAGAAATGAGAATAGCATTGGAACTTTATGATAGGTAGTAGGCTTTTCCCATGGGAGTCTTGTAGACTGTAGTAAAAAAAAAAATTATAAACAATGGAGGCCCACATGATGAGGTGTCAGGTGGAATCAAGGAAATATTAGCAAGTAAGGAATTGTGTACTAATGTGGAATTTCCCTAAAGAATATGCCCATATTCAACTTATCTTCTGTTAACTTGTTTGAGACTGAATGAAAATGCAATGAATTTCTTTGGGATAGATTCTGTTTCAAGGCAGTATAATACTGAGTCTGTGGTATGGTTATTGGTAATTCTTTTGTGAAAGTCTACAATGAAAAGGGGCAGAAATGGGAGAGAAAGAAATTTTAGAAAAATGCTAAATGTAGAGAGTAAAAGAGCCCAGGAAGGAAGCTTAATATTGCAGTCAAGCCATGTGTTTACAAAGAGGCAGTAATTAAAGAGATTCTTTTTATTAATGATAAAGTACACCATCTAGAGTGAAACAATATAAAACATGTCCTGAGGGCAAGATCACACCCAGCTAAGCCTCCATATAGTGTAATAGAGCCAACTGTTTGCCTGCTCCTAGCCTTAATTTTTCTAGGAAAGTTTTTCACTCACTTCAAATGCTGCTCCAATTGTAGTCCAAGGGGGCGGGTTCCAATCCAGTCTGGCATGTGAACTTGGTAGTGTACATGGTACTGAGTTAAGGACAAGAAAGATGCAAAACCAGGAAAACAGTGCATTTCTATGCAGTCTCGATAATGGCTAATGCCGATCAGCGTGTCACCAGGGCTGGAATGCCTGTCAACTAGTCCTGAGGAGCCACTGTGTGAAACTGTGAGATGAAGTTTTGGTTGCATCGTGGTACCTACGGGGTTGGAGAGGCCAGAGCAGTGAGAGGTCTCCCAGAAAGAACTGCAAACATAGATTAGAAACAACCTAAGGGAGATGTAATTACAAGCAACAATGATGGAAGGGCAGAGCAATTCAAACTTTTGAAACTGAAGCTTCTGACCTTGGACATGTATCTACAGTATTTGCTGTTTTCCCTGCTGAGCTTCAGTCTTGCTGTGGTCCAGTTTCTCCTCTTGATGCTTCTCCTTCCCACTGTTTCTTCCTTTTATAATGAAGATGTATATTCTGTGCCAATGTATGTTGGAAGCAAAATTGTGGTTTGGGTTACAGGGTCACTGTTAATTCTTTGCTTGAATTCTCAGAAGAGATTTGGACTAAACAGAGTAGTGTTAAGACTGGTAAAGTTTATGGAGGTTTTTGTTTGTTTGTTTAGTATTTGTTTTTATTATTTGATGTTTGGTACCATGAGTTAGACATGAGACCACTTGTAATAGGTGTTGAATATTGTGGTTTGAATAAGAAGTATCCCCTATTTATTCTGGTATGCTCGCATATTTGATTTTCCTTTGGTGGCACGGGCAGAAACATATCATCCTTAGCAGGAAAAGTATTGTTGCGGGAAGGATGTCACTAGGAACAGGCTTTGAGGGTTAATAGCCTCACACACTTTTGGCTTTCTCTCTTTCTGCTGTTCGGAAAGTGTTGAATGTATGCAACATTTCCTTCTTCTGCTGATATTCCTTCATGCACTTCCCTGCATGTTGCCGTGTCTGCCACAGCGTATTCAGTCTCTCTGGCCTTGTAAGGCAAAATAAACTCTTTTTTTCCCTGAGTTATTTTTGTTAGAGCTTTTAAATCACAGGAACAAAAAAGTAACTAGAACAAGTATTGGAAAAAATAAGGTAGGTGGGGAATGGAGGAAATTATGGGTGAATATGGAAAATCATTCAAATTCAAAGACGTATGTAAAAGGCATGAGGAGAGCTAAATTCTTCTAACCTGTCTAAAAGTATACATGCCATCTTAGATTCCTCCACTGAGAGGTCTCTATTTATGCTTGTACACAATTTTTATTGGATGATTTGTTCTTTTGATGACCAATTTACTGAGTTCTTTTTATAATTTGGAGATCAGCCCTCTGTCTGATGTGGGGCTGGTAAAGGTCTTTTTCCATTCTGTAGACTGTCATTTTGTCTTGTTGATATGTCCTTTGATTTACAGTAGCTTTTCAGTTTTAGGAGGTCCCATTTATTAATTGTTTCTCTCAGTATCTGTGTTACTGGAGCTATATTTAGGAAGTGGTCTCCTGTGTCAATGTGTAAAGTGTACTTCCCACTTTCTCTTCTGTGGGATTCAGTGTGATTGGTTTTATGTTGAAGTCTTTGATCCATTTGGACTCGAGTTTTGTGCATAGCAATGGACATGGATCTATTTTCATTCTTCTACATATTGATATCTAGTAATGTAAGCACAATATGTTAAATATGCTTTCTTTTTTCTATTTTACATTTTTTGCTTCTTTGTCAAAAATCAGGTGTTTTTAGGTGTGTGGATTAATATCTTGGCACTTGATTCAGTTCTATTGATTCTCCTGTCTGTTTTTATACCAATAGCAGGCTGTTTTCAGTACTGTAGCTCTGTAGTAGAGTTTGAAATCAGGGATTGTGATGCTTCTAGAAGTTAAAAAAAATGCTCAACATTATTAGCCATCAGAGAAACGCAAATCAAAATGACTCTGAAATTCCATCTTACACCTGTAATAATGGCCAAGATCAAAAACACTGATGACAACTTATGCTGGAAAAGTTGTGGGGTAAAGGAAACACACCTGCATTGCTGATGGTAATGCAAACTAGTACAGCCCTTTTGGATATAAATATGGCAATTACTCAGAAAATTAGGATACAACCTTCCTCAAGACCCAGAAATACCAATACAGAGTATATACCCAAAGGATGCTCAATCAAACCACAAGGTACATATACTCAACTATGTTCATAGCAGAATTGTTTGTCAGCATTGTTTGTCATAGCCAGAACCTGGAAACAAACTAAATGTCCCTCGACCAAAGAATGGATAAAGAAAATATGTTACATTTACATAATGGAGTACCACACAGCTGAAAAAAATTATGACATCTTGAAATTTGCAGGCAAATGGATGGATCTGGAAATCATATTGAGTGAGGTAACCCAGAACCAGAAAGACAAAGAGAGAATGTCCTCACTCATAAGTAGCTTTTAGACATAAAGCAAAGAAAACCAGCCTAAAATTCACAATCCCAGAGAACCTAGACAACAATGAGGATCCTAAGATAGACATGCATAGATCCAATCTACATGGTAAGTATAAATAGAGAAGATCTNGAATTGTTTGTCAGCATTGTTTGTCATAGCCAGAACCTGGAAACAAACTAAATGTCCCTCGACCAAAGAATGGATAAAGAAAATATGTTACATTTACATAATGGAGTACCACACAGCTGAAAAAAATTATGACATCTTGAAATTTGCAGGCAAATGGATGGATCTGGAAATCATATTGAGTGAGGTAACCCAGAACCAGAAAGACAAAGAGAGAATGTCCTCACTCATAAGTAGCTTTTAGACATAAAGCAAAGAAAACCAGCCTAAAATTCACAATCCCAGAGAACCTAGACAACAATGAGGATCCTAAGATAGACATGCATAGATCCAATCTACATGGTAAGTATAAATAGAGAAGATCTTGTAATTTGGGAGCATGGGGACCATGGGAGAGGGCTGAAGGGGAAGGGAGAGGAAGGGAGGGGAGCAGAGAAAATGTGTAGTTAAATAAAATAAATAAATAAATATATGTGCCAACCACTGTCTGATTGTATTTGAGGCCCACTCCGTAAGTTAGAACCCATGTCTGATACTGCTCTGGTGTAACAAAACCTAAGACCAGTTAGGTCACAAACCTAGGGTAAATCCAAATACTACTTCTCTGTTTGGGGAGCTTAACAGTAAAATTACTCCTAATGACTTTCTTCTACATTCATAGATAACTGCTTTGTTGATCCAATATTAGAGAAGCTTCTTCATGCAGGATATGGGAACTAATAAAGAGCCAACTGGAGTCAAGATGGTCACCAAGAAGCTGTGCTTGTCTGTGTTCTTCTCTGTCGAAAATCCTTTTTTTAGACTTTATGTGGGAATTCTTTCAAATATTTGTGTACCATTTGCAGATGGAAGTTTCTGTCCTACCTGATCCCCCAGACATTCAGTCTCAAAGGAATACACAGAGACTTTTACTAACTATAAACTGTTTGTCCCATTGGCTCAGGCTTACTCTTAACTAGCTTTTACAGCATAAATTAACCTATAATGTTTGTCTATGTTTAACCATGTGGCTTAGTAACTTTTCTCAGTGAGGTATTCTTATCTTGCTTCCTTTGCATCAGGCTGGTGACTGACTCTGCCTTTCCTCCTCCCAGAATTCTCTTCGTCTGGTTGCTCAGCATATACTTCTTGTTTGACTACTAGCCAATCAGTATTTAATAAACCAATATGAGTGACAAATCTTCTCAGTGTACAAGAGCATTATCCCACAACATTAACAATGTTACAGACACACAGGACTGATGTACAATGAACTCAAAAAGACTATAGCAGTCCACACAGAATCTGCATGCACAAACACAAGCCAGGTGGGTCCTACTGCTTGGGCCAGTGGACATAAGCCCCAATCCCTAACACAGAATCTATCTCCAATAGATAGCTTCTAAAAAGGAAAAATAGCTTTTCCCCATGGAGTCTGACTGGGAATTTAAACCATCCATATAGAATCCCCATGCCAAACAGTAGATGGGCAAAAAAAAAAACCAAAGTCAATAGTACTTTTGAATGTTTTTTGTCCCTTAAGCTTTTCTTACCTTACTTTTTTTTGCTTATATATTATGATTTTCAATTTGTCTTTTTATGGGTATATATTTGTGTATGTTTTACATACTTTGCTTAGTTTTGTTTCTTTTATTTTCTTTATCTATTTGCTTTGTTTACTTTGTTAATTGTCATGATTGTTTTCTAAAAAGAGAGAAGAGGTAACGGAAGCTGAGATGGTGGGGAGGTTGGGAGGAACTGGGAGGAGATAATAAAAAAAAGTATATAATAAAGATGCAGTTTGTGGCAAGGAGAAGATTTGAAGTTAGAAGACATATTCTGGATAGATAGAGTACAGGGGGAGTATGGATATGATTAAACTACATTGTATCCCTATATGAAATTTTCAAAGAATGAGTAAAAACTTCTAATAACTGAAGACAGGTGCTCACCAAGGCTCTTTTTATTCTGCTCCGGGTAGTGTTGGGCTATCAGACTAAAATCCATCTACGAAATAGGGGATACATACTTTGATATGCTGGCCAGGGAAGCCTTGGAGGTTCATAAATAATATGGATTCCTGCCATCCTTCTTAGTTTCCCATCATAACTAAATAGGGAGTACTCATTGCAGAAAACACTGTGCACACTGATTGAAAGTTATGAGGGAGTCAAACCAGAATTGAACTGAGGTTAGATTTCAGAATCCCATATGGTATTAATAGAATTGCTGAAGGAAAAAGTTTGTCGATGTTTTTAATCAGCAGTCAAAACAGCAAACTACAATACCAGCCTGACAGGAAACCTTGTTCATGGGAAGAATATATGATGTGGAGGAAAAAGAAAGCAAGAGCCAGGAAATATGGGAAAACAATGCAAAATATCATTTTCAATGGAAGATGAATCCATTGCAATCAGGAACAGACTTGGGCTACAGTTGCTTGCACTGGCTAGACAAAGGAGTTGGTTTGTCAATAGAATTGAACTTGGAGGATTTCCAGGTTTCTCAGACAGCATTAATTCTTGAGCAATAGCGGCAAGATGGGTAATGGAGATAGTCATTCACTCTGTGGTTGGATTTGAGGACTGATTTGCCAGAGAAAACCCATAGCTGATACTGGAAATCTGGCCAACAATCTATGGTTAAAGAAATTGCAGATTAGAGGGGAGCTAATTCTGCTTTTTATTATTTATTACCATATTTATTGAGTATAGGACAGTCTTATAAATATTTATGTTTATACTCATGGAGACATTTTGACTCATATCCTTAATCAGAGATCTTCTTTCTCATTGCGGGTGGTGAATGCAGAGACCGATGAGCATTGACGTTTCTCACAATAAGTAATAGTTCTGTTCATTCCTCAATAAGACATTTATGGTATTCCCTCTAATATCCAGGGAACAATGTAGATGTGGGAGGAAAAGGATGAAAGAGCCAGAAGATATTGGGAAATGTTATCTTCAAGGCTAGATCCATCTACTGCAATCAAGAGTAGATACAAGATGCAGTCATTTGCACTGGTTCTACACAAGAGTTGGCTGTTTAATAAAACTGAACTTGGAGGAGTTTGAGAGTTCCCCACTGTCAATATTAAACCATTGTCTATAGATAGATTCTGGGAGACAGGGACTTGATTACTTCAGCTTTATAACCACTGGTAGATCTATACAACTCCAATTAATAATCCCATACAAATTGTTATACAGAAAACGTTGGCTGGTTATAAATATCAGGTCAGAAAATAAATTTTATGAGGACATGAATCTGAAGGATGGAGAGGGAAAGTAGAAAGGTTGTAAGCACAGAAGAGAAATAAGGCTGTGCAGGTAAAGAGTAAATGTAATGGATTATATACATGTATGAAATGATCATATGNACAAGATGCAGTCATTTGCACTGGTTCTACACAAGAGTTGGCTGTTTAATAAAACTGAACTTGGAGGAGTTTGAGAGTTCCCCACTGTCAATATTAAACCATTGTCTATAGATAGATTCTGGGAGACAGGGACTTGATTACTTCAGCTTTATAACCACTGGTAGATCTATACAACTCCAATTAATAATCCCATACAAATTGTTATACAGAAAACGTTGGCTGGTTATAAATATCAGGTCAGAAAATAAATTTTATGAGGACATGAATCTGAAGGATGGAGAGGGAAAGTAGAAAGGTTGTAAGCACAGAAGAGAAATAAGGCTGTGCAGGTAAAGAGTAAATGTAATGGATTATATACATGTATGAAATGATCATATGTAAGCTTATTTGATACTTCAAATAGCAAAGAAATGATAGGGAAACCATATTTTTAATTTGCATTACCGCCGATCAGAATTTTAATAAAAATATTCATATATCTTTTTCTTGCTGCTTAATTAAATTTCAGATTCTACTGTACTCCATAGGTTACTATGGCCTTTTAATTCATTTTATTTTGTGTTATTCATAATATATTAAAAATTTAATGATTTCTAAAGACTCTTTATACTACTGACTATGAGACAATAAAAATGAAATATAAAGTAGGAATGTATGCTGGAGAAGGTATGAAACTTGAAAGCTTATGCTAAGTATAGGATTAAGTTTCTTGATGAACTGCCAGAATGTGTGATTTTGAATTCTTTCAGTGGGTGTATATATATACATATATATATACATATATATATATGTATATATATATTCAAGTTTAGATTGCATTTATGGCTTTATAACTCTAAAAGCATAATGAAATACATTGGCCCATACACATTAAATGTATGATATATGAGTTATATCAATAAAATATTTCAAAGAAAACTTAAAAATACATAAAAATTTATTCCAGGATTTGACAAGAATTAACACTGAATATCAGATCCATGGAATGAGAACCGAAATGCATACATAAAGAAATATGGAGTAGATATCTCTTGCATTTTCCCTCTACTTAAATCCATATTCCTTCAGTCAGTTAGTTGTGCCTGCTAAAACTGAATAGTGAGTGTATTCGTATGTGGTGATATTGCTCCTTGGTGTCACTATTGGGCTAGTGATGGACACCTAATCTACAGAGACACCATCAGTGGTAGAATATTGTATATGTATATACTGTCTACTAGGAAGCAGAATTTTCAGTCAATTAAAAGTACTCAAAGTATGTACACACATTGAAATGAAGTAGGAATAAGAATCTTGATGACACATTTCAAATATCCAGTATATACAGAGGCAGGAAAATAGAAAGTCATTGAGAAAGAGGAGAGAGAGATTTGGAGTAAGGATATGAAGGAAATGATGTGTCAGTGGTCCCCTGAATCATGGCTGACTGCTTAATTCTGCGTTCTTATGTTTCCTGAAGCCTCCTTGTTTTGTCTGTGTAGTTTCACACAAGTCTCTTAAAATTGCCAACTTTTAGAAGTAATGTTTCCCAATGTAGTTATTATTAATTGATTCCAAGCTAATATCACAAAATGAGTTTTCATACACAAAACAACTAACTAGATTTCTGTGAACTTGAAGTAGTACACAAGCACAAAAAGATTATAATCTTATTAAATGTCAGATTAATGTTTCCCTCATCTAAAAGTCTAAGTAAACATTGCGGAAGAGAGGATAGAAAGATTTTAAGAGCTACAAGATGGGGAGGAGCATTACAAAATAGTGCCTTATATGTCAGGGTCATTAACCCATAAACTCACAGCTGTAGTGGTTGTCTTCACAACCACACGTAAACCCATTAAGCACTAAGTAGAAAGGTGGTCAGAAACCCTACTCATAGCTGAGAGCTATTGGCTCATAGAGATGGGAAAAAATCAGTTTATATCAGGGGTGTAGTTTAGGGGAGGTTCCCCATGCTCCCATGGATGCCAGCACACTCATGCGTACATAGGCAGCATTAATTGAATTCAGTGAGTTAAAAGGAGGAAGAGAAGAAGGATGAGGAGGAGGATGAAGAGGAGGAGGAGAATGATGACATAAAATTGGTGAGAAATCCAGGAAGATTGAAGAGAAGATTAGACAGAGTCAAAAGGCCGTGCAGTCACTCTGGTCCGTAATTTCTGCCTCAATACATAATGTCAAATTACACTTGCAGAAGAAATTTTAAAAGAAGAAATAAAAAAGAAATTCCAATAGTAAACAACATTACAAAAAGAGAGAGAGTCAGATTTCATTTTGTGAACTTTTAAAGGTCAACTTTTAACAATCACCCAAGGACTACTTTGGATGTATATTCTTAGTAAAGTTGGCTGTAGAGGGAACAGATTGAGTAATAGTCAGATGCATAGAGCCCATCAGATAACACAATGATTGGGCTAATGTGGGCTCTGAGTGGTCACCTGTGTAAACATTAAAGTCTATTAAGGGCACACAACTGACTCCCAAATTTGGTGAAATCAAAAATAAGTAGGTGACATGAGGCTAAAGGTAGTCACAAATTTTTGGTCTCGATGCCAGCAGGCTAACAGATCAATATCTTGTTTGAAGATATTGAGAAGATCCAAGGCAGTTTGGACCTTATGAAATAAAAAGATCAACTCATAAACACCACTGTTCAGATATTGTCAAGGTAGACAGCATTCCCTCAGTGGAGCTGAGTCTTGTCTCTTGCACTATCCAGCACCACAGCTCCTGCTCTGGACCCTGCGTTCCCACAACACAGGACAGGTGAGCAAGAAGGAATCTGAGGGTGACAACATGCGAGCTAGCTGGCTGTGGAAATATTGACATTCTATGCTTAAGAAAAATAACAAATGAAGCAAATGCAGGAGCTCAAAATATGCCAGAGATGTGAAAGCTTTAGTTACATGCCATACCAAGTAAAGAGAAAGGAAGGACAGAAGAAGATCAAGGAATGTCAAATGGGAGGGATAGGGCAATTCAAATTATTGGCTATATTGAACAATGAATGGCCAGTGTGAAAATGTTTCGGGGACAATAGGAAGGAATTGCCAGGATTATTTTTTTTTATAGTAAGAGGTATGCACATGACATTTTGTATGGAAAGGTAGGTATACACAGGGGTGATTGTCAAAATATTTTAACAGCTGGTGTCATACCAGACCCAAACTGGGTCATGAAGGCTGCCTGCTGTGCAGACATCTGGACTTATTTTGGACCATAGCCAAGTCTTGAGGGTAGAGGACAGGACAATTAACAATATAAGGATATTGGGATATTTAACTATCTTAATAGTGAAACTCACAGATATAGAGGGAAAAAAAAGAGTTTCAAATTTCAGCCACAAGTAAAATTGTACCCATGGACCTTTCTGTAAAATTTCTGTAAAATCAGAACTATTTTGATTATACTCATTGTTAAAGAAAACTTTAGAAGACAATCCATTGAGTTCTATTCATCTTCTGATAGTGTCTGCTACCTGAACTGTGTAGTAAGAAGGCTGCTTGTTGGTTTCCAGCTGCTTAGCCCCAAAATAATACACAGAAACTGTATTAATTAAATAATTGTTTGGCCCATTCGCTCTAGCTGTTTATTGGCTAACTCTTACATATTAATTTACTCATTTCTATTAATTTGTGTATTGCCACATGGCTGTGGTTTGCCAGCTAAAGTTGCGGCATTGGGCCTCTGGTGGGGCTACATGGCTTCTCTCTGACTCCACTTTTTTTTCTCCCAGCATTCAGTTTAGTTTTCCCTGCCTACCTAAGTTCTGCTCTGCTATAGGTCCAAAGCAGTTTCTTTACTCAGAGGAAAATCCCACATCAGAACTGTGTCATAATTATGTATTTTTAAAAAAGTATTTGTTGTGCCCAAGTTGAGACCCCCAGAGAGACCACCACTGGAATCCAGTCAAATCCAGAATGCAAAAGCAAGGTTTATTCAGCCCACAAAATTCAAAACACCTAGATAGGAGCTCAAAGCCACCACTCACGATGCAGCGCAGTTGGGAAAACTCCTGTTTCTCATTTGGAATGGACATAAATAGGCAAAAATTGCAAACCAGATTTACTTAGGGTCAAAGGGGTTAGTTTTGCTGAGTACAGGNTTCTCCCAGCATTCAGTTTAGTTTTCCCTGCCTACCTAAGTTCTGCTCTGCTATAGGTCCAAAGCAGTTTCTTTACTCAGAGGAAAATCCCACATCAGAACTGTGTCATAATTATGTATTTTTAAAAAAGTATTTGTTGTGCCCAAGTTGAGACCCCCAGAGAGACCACCACTGGAATCCAGTCAAATCCAGAATGCAAAAGCAAGGTTTATTCAGCCCACAAAATTCAAAACACCTAGATAGGAGCTCAAAGCCACCACTCACGATGCAGCGCAGTTGGGAAAACTCCTGTTTCTCATTTGGAATGGACATAAATAGGCAAAAATTGCAAACCAGATTTACTTAGGGTCAAAGGGGTTAGTTTTGCTGAGTACAGGATATAGACTCCTTCTGCATATCCTCTTCCTCAGGTAAGCGTCTACTTCTGCTTTTGCACATGCCTCCTACCCTACCCCCAAGCAGTTGCTCCTGCTTCTGTCTAGACCATGAAGCTGGGTGTCTATAGGTGGATAGCTGCTAGGAACATTTCATGGTTTATACTTTTGCAGAGGTTCCTGTTTTCAATTAGCTCTTAATGTTCCAAAGTTTCTTGAACCCAGTGCAGTGCCTTCACCAGCTCCCGATCAAGCAAAATTTCTTAAAATTTTCCATGTCCTTACAGTATTATTATTATTATGCACAGCATTTTGATAAAGTTCACAGATATCAATAGAGGGCAGTTTCTCAGGTTCATGATAGCTGGTGCATTTCTCATTTTCATTCACAGAATGCCAACTCCTATTTACATGTTTTAGTGATGGGGACATTGCATTTGGTTATAGGTGTGCTCCGTTCAAGTGTTTCCATTGCCCTGCTTAAACTCATTATCTGTGAGATACCTCTTCCACCATAGCAATGCTATTTCTTTATAATCAGTTACCTTTCACTCTACTTATCTTAAGTGGTCCATGTTCATACACAAATCTTTGAAATATTTAAAAGGTGTGCACTTCAATTTTTATAATTGATCTGATTTTTATGTGTACATGTGTAATTCTCAGTAGGTCTATTTGAACTATGTGTGCACATGAGTCCTGAAGACATGCCAGATCCTCTGAACTATAGTTACAGGTAGCTGAGAGCCACCATGTAGGTTCTGGAAAGGAACCCAGATGGAAGAGCAACAAGTTGAGCCATCTCTCCTGTCTCCACCCCCACCTCACAAAATGTACTTTTAACATTTTTGCTTAGTCACTTTTGTTAAGCATTTTCTCAAGCATGTATTCATATGCTAATTTTTCCTATAGTTATTTATAGGGAAAATTAGTTATTTATTGGGAGATCAGACAAAAGTCTGATCTCCAAAATATATAAAGAACACAAGAAACTAGACTT
>LOEQ01012084.1:0-18752 GCA_001685075.1 Bramus lutescens
CAGACATTTTTTAGATTTTTAAAAATCTTATTCAATGAGTTGTGTGGGTGTCATCTTCAGGAATGGGGTCTTGTTCTCAGTTTGTGAAGAACAACCTATAGTCTTGGCAATAGCCTGGGTTGTTTGGAGCCCATGGGAACCCTTGGGCAAATAACTTAATTAGATGTAACACAATTCTGCCACTAGAAGCTTCTTTTGGTGACAAGAGATGTCCATCTGGTATTCTGTCTCCCTCATTATTTGGTGATTTTATTTAGAACACCTTCACATGTGTATATATTTTAGTAATCTTGTCCTACATTAATTTTCCAAACTATCCCTTAAATGATGCGTATTTTCAATCTCTCTTCCAAGATTTCTTCCCCCATCCCTTTCTGTCTTATTGAGCATAGAGAAGTTGAGCTGGTACCAACATAGTGCTCTCACCCCTACATGCTAACTTCTTTGGTTTAGGAAGATACTCTGCACAACACCAAGAAAGAATCCTAAACATGAGCTCAGCCACCACAAATCCTTTATCTACCATTATATGCACTGCCCAACAACTGGTACTGCAATACGTAGGATAATGATGGCATAGAGCATGAGGGAGCAATCAACCAAGATCTGGTTGACTTCAGGCCCACTCCACAAAATTAAACTCATATCAATGATACTTGGTTGATCAAGTACCTTATACTAGATAGTACAAGGGCCTACCTAGAATAAACAAACAAACACACACACACAAAAAGCAAAACAAAAATCCAAGCATATCACTCTACAAAAAGCAATGAAATGACTCCTACTGACATTCTGCTGTACCCATAGATCAGTGTCTTGCTCAGCCATCATCACAGAAGCCTCCTCCTGCAGCAGCTAGAAATAAATATCCTTTCCATATGGCTCGTGGAGACCTAAAGTAAAGTAGGCAAAAAGAGTGTAAGAGCCAAATAGGATGGAAAACACCAAGGAAACAAAGCTCTCTAAATTAACCTGATGAAAGAAAGCTCCTGTGAACTCATGGAGATTGAAGCAACATGTACAGGGTTGGTCTGCACAGGTCTGTACCAGGACCTCTGTGTACACATTATAACTTCCAGATTAGTATTTTAATGGGATTTCTGAGCAGGCAAACTAGTGGCTCTCTGATTCTTGCACTTTCTCTTAGACATTTCTACTGATGTTTCTTTGTTTTGTCAAATTACAATGTGTTAGATTTGTTTTATGTTAGTATTTTATATTATGTTTTATTTTAATTGTAACCCTTAGAAGCTTGGTTGTTTTCTAATGAGAGATAGAAAAGGAGTGGATGTGAATGGGAGGAGAGGTGGTGAGGAACAGAAAGCAGTAGAGAAAGGGGAGATCATAATCAAGATATATTATGTGAGAAAAATATCCTCTGTTTGCCACTAAAAAGAGAAAAAAGAATTGTGCAAAAATATTATTAAGAATGTTTGCATTAGTTTAAAGAAGGATGACAGGCATTTTCCAAAGCTACCATTCTCTGTTTCGTTTTTGAAAATAGTAGATAATAAAGGATAAAGCAATTTTGGAACACCTTAAATTCCACCTTTTTCTACTTGAAACTTCCTGGTGGAGCAGTACTTTGATTCCCTGCTCTTCCCCATCATTTCTACATATGTAAGGTACTAGTTACGGTTTTTACTTTAAAGACGCACTTTGTGGTTGTCCAGATCCAATCAGGTTGATCGTGGTGGGAGGAGTCTTCAAGCACAACTTATGTCTGTGTCGTTAAGTATCTGATTGATATAGATTGTAAAATATGTCAATCTTAAGCATACTTGTAGACTTTGTATTAAATTTCAGAGTCTGACATGACTGAGTAGCTGACGCTTTGGTGAGTTGCTGTGCACATTGACAATGGATTTTAACATTCACTTTCAAAAAGTGAATTGTATAGGCATTTTCCTTACATTTCAGGGAATTTTAAGCAGCTGATTTTCAATTTTATTTAGCCTTGAGGATATGATTGCATTACAGGCAACTCAGACATAACTGCCTACAACTAATGTAGAAGTTCCTGGGATCATCGACTGAACAACCAAGCGGAAGATGTGAATGCATACTGCTGTGATGGGGTAGAGAATGGACCCACCGTGGGTGTTTGCATTGACCAGCTGTTTGCATGGATGAATAAAAACTGATTGCATGATTAGTTGGAAATAAATGAAAACACAGAGATCTACTCTAGTAGCTAGTATTAGAGAGGAGGCTTCTGATTTGAAGGGTGGAATGCAATAGGCAATGAGGCTGCATATATGAAATTTTTAATGTAAGCTTTCATGAGGTGATGATGCTTCCCCTCACTTTTCTGCACATTAGGACCATCTCTGGAAAAAATCCATATTAAATGTGTGAGAGTCCAGTGTGCTTATAGGGTAACTGTACTGTTCATATAAAACATTTTGATTCACGGTGTTAACAAATTTCTACCTAGATTCATATAGGATTAAGTTTATGGTAAATGACAGACATGACATGATTACTCATTGATAACTCGGAAGCATAATCTTCCCTGGTGATATTTGGAAGGCCAATGTAGTTTGGGGATATAAATAGTAAAAATAGATTCTCTTGAGTTGTCCTCATTATTATCCCTGCCCATGTAATGCAAATCCCATTCATAAATTCTAGACTCTAGTTTACTTAACATCAGGTGTAATATGTAATATCTTGGATAAAATGTAGATTTTTCCAATAGTCTTGAGATCCAGGAATTCTACAACATAGGAAAAAAAATGCCATAGAGGCATTTTTAAGTTTTAAAGTACCATGTATTTAATAAAACAAATGTCAGACTTCCAGCCCAGAGAATTCTCAAGTAATATTAGTTGAGCTGATTATAGTTTATCAACCATAGATCAATACACTTATCTTCATATTTAATTTTAGGGAAATCTTAAAGTTGATTATAATTTCCCCTAACCTGAAGGCATCTATGTACTATTTTGCCAATATCAGTAGGATCCAACACTGGGAATGCAAAATAACTGGATTTTTCAATCTATGACCCTCATTTCACAAGTTTTAAGCAGAAGGCAATATAATTTATGAAAGATAAAAGGGAAGTAAAAGGCATACATTTTATGGAGGTTATTCCAAATGAGAAAGGTTTTAATTACTTTTCAACACTAAATATTGTTCAAAAGCACACTAAATACTTGGCATGGTAGTTGCAAAACAAAAGGTTCATTGTTTCACAGTCTATCAAGAGGCTTTGTTTGCCAAATTAGAATGAATGATTGAAGCCCCTTCTCTTATCAAATTAGTTGCTGAAGCATAGATTTTCATCCATTCTTAAGAAATAGGTCAAAGTTCTAATTCTTCTTTTCTTGACACACAAGGGAGAGTGGACAGTTATCTGCTGAGTAAGACAGGAATATATCCGAAATAGTGTTTACAGCCTCTTCCTAATGCCAGTCACCTCAGGTCAGATCCATTCTTTAGTCTTCCTCCAAAACTATTGCCCAACCCAGACTTGGATATGCATTTCCTTCCATTTCTGTTAAACAGGTGATAACAGTGAAGAAGGAAGGAGAGGATGCTCTCAGAGAAGCACCTGAGAGTATACTGTCCTCACTGCTTTTCTGAATTAATACAGAGTTAGCAAGAGATTATTTAATGATTTTTCAATTGTTTTGACTTTGCCCATAACTCTGCCACGGAGGAAAGCAATTATAAAAGTGGCAGATAACTGGCCTCAGGAATAGATGCTTTCTTTTCACGTAAACACTTCTTGTAAAGACGCCTCATGATGTTTAGTTGGAGTCACCTCCTGCATATCTGAGTGTACGAGACAAATTCTCCTTTGAGGTTACTTCCCTATGTTGCATTACAAAAATAGGAATTAGCTTCGGGTTTTCCCTCTCAACACCAATGTGTCCCCACAATGGTAGTAATGAAAACAGCGCTACTTAATGTTTTCTTTGATAGAATGTTCCAAGGGGATCCCTGGGTGCACATCGCTTGGCTTTGTTTTCATTCAGACCCTTAGGAAAGAAGCCATTTGCCTTAGCCTTTAGATAAGACCATTCTAAATGTGCAATGCAGAATAGAAATCTCAGTCTGTCAATTCAAATAGTATTCACCAAGAGAAAATATCAGAATACTTTAATATTTCTCCAGGCATTTAAGCAAGGTGCATATGCTCTAGTGGCTCTTTACATTTCCTTCATCCTCGGGAGAAATTTGACGTCCATAAAATATGTCCAGGTAAGTGATCTGCATCTCTGTCCAAGAAAATATACTTAGTTGAGGAAATAGACATAGAAGAATACCAGGCATGAGAATGCTGTTTCTTTCTATGCCTTACTGATCAACCTGGTTTAAGCCCAGTCTTCTCTTGTAGCTTGCTGCGATCATATTTTACTGTCTATGATCTTCCTTCTGCTTAGAGTATACCCCTTTCTTTGGTAGCTCCTAGATATTTTATGAGGGACATTCTTTTATATGAGGAAGTCTTCCCCGACCCAGTCAAATTTTCTTTCAATTCATAGTATTCATTTGCTGTCCTCAGTTCTCTTATAATTTTTTGTGGATTTTATATTTATCTTTGTGTCTGTTGTTTCCGTGCCTATACCTCACTCTGTGCCTCATGGAGAAAATTGGCATTTCACAGATGGATAATGATGAATATTTTTTATATGTTGTAAATGAAGACTGTTCATTTATTTCCTGGCTGCCTGGACCCCAATAATCACACAGAAACTACATTAATTACTACACTGTTTGGCCAACAGCTTAGGTGTCTTTCCAGTTAGGTCATACATCTTAAATTAACCAATTTCTTTGAATTTATATATCACCACTGGGTTGTGGTTTACTGGTAAGTTTCTGGCCTTTCCTCTTTCTTCTTTGGCAGCTACATTGTGTCTGTCTCCTTGAGTCTGGATACTCAGTCTCTATACATCTCTGTTCTGATTTCCCGCCTGGCTTTACCGTGCTAAGCCATTGGCCCAAACAGCTTTATTCATCAGCCTATAAAAGCAACACATATACAGAAGTACATCCCACATTTTGTTTGCCTACCCATTTTTAGGAATTTTGAGTACATATTCAATTTTGCATCTTAATTATGGAAAAAACACAGTAATTATTTATTTAATTGAACAAAATGAGTAATTTGTGTAGGTGCTGACATTGTCAGTCCTCTCTTCTGCCTTCCCTATAGTCTTATAAACTTCTAACTGTATCCAAACCCTCTAAACTTGACATAGCCTTCATAAGGATGAATTACCTGCGCTGAGCTTGCCAATCCATACCTTATCAACAGTCAGTCACAGAAGGGGACTGGCCCTATGGAGCCATGCCCATTTCTTCTGAGTTGTTGGCCATTGATACAGTCTTGGAACTTGGATTCCTTCTAGTTGAGCCCATGAGGCTCTGTTGGGTATCTCCAAACATGTGACCAATAGCACTACCCTAGGTAAACTTTGTAAAAAGCAAAACAACAATAGCAAAAACAAATATGGTAGGCATGAATGGGAAAAATGGTTTTCTAAAGGGGAGAAGTAGATGGAGGTAATAGGAAGGTGGGAGAGATGGGAGAGCTTGAGAGTGGTCAGGTTGCCTTATGTACACATATGAAATCGGTAAATAACAAATAGATTTAAATAAGATGAAGCAAGCCTGTCTGCGAGGTGCCGAGGATGTCTTCAAGTTTTTGCCCATTTTTGTACAGATAAATGAAATCTCTTCATTAGTACAATTTTCATATCAGTGGATCCAGATTGTAGCATTCCTGAGAAGACTTGTGAAGGATAGTAATAACAACGAATCACAGAAGAAAGGATCATTGTGATTATTTCATTGTACTTATAAAGGTGAAACAATTTATTATAATATATCAATTGACATTTGAAAGTAAAGTTGTTGAGACCTTGAATTGGTTGTTGCTTATGCAGTTGATTGTGCTAAGGGTTAGAGTACTGGCACCTTACCCTGATCTTTTGAGCTGTGCTATCCCCAACCACACAGTTAGCCTATTCCTTCCAAATTATCGTTCCCTTGTGAGGTTAAATTAATGCTTGGACACAGGGCTGAGAATGAGATATTTCAACAGAAGATGTTTCGGAAATGCAAAGTGTTATTGTTAGAATTTGTGCTTATGTAGAACACATCTTTACTTTCTGTGCTGGGCCATGATTGTTCAGGGATGGCTAAACCTCACACTGAAAGATTATATAATGAGATGAGATATTTTCACAGTTTCTTGAATCTGAGAACCTCAAAATATTCAGTCCCCATGCAAATACGAATTGAGTAGCTAGCATATATCTAGATAAACTGTCACCTGATTTCAGCCGCAGTTATGGGCAGATGGTGGGGACAGAACTAAGTATTCTGTTCTCTCTTTGGCTAACTGGTGAGCGAGCTGGAATGACGAAGAGAGTATCTAGTTTATAAAGGTTTGAACGTGCAAAATAAAATTACAAGCTAAATATCCATAAATCAAGTTGCTTTTAAAATTTAACATGTTTTATTTTTATGAAAATAGTGAGAGTTGATTTTTTTCCTTCCCAGTACTCTTACAGCACCTGCTGTCTTTTTTCTCACGCTGTTTATCATGACACTTAATCACATCTCTTTGGCTTTATTACCTGTTTATGGGTTTATATCATCTTTCTAATTAGAGTATAAACATCCATGAAATATTGCCCTGTATCCTAAAATAAATCATCTCATTGTCCTGTTTGTATTTGACTCATGCTGAGTTATCCACGTATAATTTTTACGTAACTTCAAAGGGGAGCATGAAGGTACTATGCTATGAATATTATAGAGGGTTTTCCATGTCAAATTCACTTGGGAATCCCCATTCAAGCAACACTTCCATATGCATTATCTTCCATTGCTATGTCTCATTATATGAATTTTAGATTAAAAGCATGGTTTTCAAAGAATGAATGACATCACACCTACTCATTTTAGACAAAGCGAATGCTTTTAGCTTGGCACTCTTCATTCATTCAAGAGAGGGTGTTAGAATTCAGGAGAATCCTATGCTTGAAGAAATTGTTTATCATAACTTAGTACTTCCATAGCCCTATGGCCTATTTTTTTAAATCAGTGAAATTGCCTTCATTATTTATATATGGATGCTACTTCTATCACACCTCAGGAACACTGTAAGAATAATAATGTATGAATAGTGTATAAATAGCCTCAGAGAGGCTACAAAAACTCCATATCAAAATCAGTGTCCCTACTCTTAATCTGGTTGCATGTAAGCCATATGTTCTCAGCTTATTGCCCTTCTGAATATTTGTACATATTGAATGAAAAGCCCACTTTATTCTGCTCTTACAGATGTGATAATTATATTATATGGGCGCCACACTCTGAATCAGAAATTAGTAAGTCTGAAAGGTGTTTAAAGCAACACTCTTTGTATAGGAGGTTAATAGGTATTGCTAAGAGAACAACATTTTATGATCATTGATATTTAGAACAATTCTGGGCTTGGGACTAAGCTAAATATTAAGTAGTTTAACCCTGGGGCTTCTTAGAGCCTATGATGTGCCAATGTGTTGTTGAAATCTTCACAAAGGTCACGTATTATACAGTGATTTCCAAATCATTTAATCATAGAAAAAATTTCTGAAGCATACAGTGGAACCAGTGTTTCTTTGGGTATTCTTTCAGAAATACTTGAAAGATTTCACTGCTAATTATCTCTTTCTGTGTATGCTGGGTTTTGCTGTAATATTTTTATGGAGGACACTATACTTACAACAGAGTTTCTCTTACAAGAAAGTGAAATGTCCTCAATATATCTTTAGGGTGTGTCAACACTTTATTATGATAACAAAAACCTTATGCAACAACAAACATGATAATAAGTAAACATAAGCACGATTCTTACAATATGCAGGAAATATGTGTTCTTAAAATTAAGCATCTATAAGCTAAAAGATTTCTTTTTATAAAGTAAATGATCATTGCCCCCCAATCATTTTTATTTGTTGACAGTACTGTTATATTTAAAAATGTAAGGTTGCCATTCATTTTCATGGAATTCTAGGAAATAGCGAGTTGATAATTTGATGCTGATTTAGCTTTTTATGTATAAAGTATAAAAGTGTGAGTATTATTTAATTGTCTTTTCCCTGATCCTGTAGAATTTAACAGAATTTCATCGGGTCTAATTTTTCATTTCTATGGAATATCAACTCTTAGTTAGATCACTGTTTGTCCCAGTTTACAGTCTGGAATATTGAGGTTTCAGAGAGAAAAGTCCGTCACCAGACCATTTCCCTTCTATAATCTCCATACACTCCTCAGAGAGGATAACTCACATTGCTTTGGGAAAGGACAAAGACCCTCCTTACTCTGTCTAGGCTGAGCAAGGTATTCATCCCAAGAGAATGGGTTCCCTAAAAGCCAACAAAAAAAGTAGTGATAAATCCTGGTGCCACTGCAAGTGACCCCATAGTCTACCCCAGCCATGCAACTGTCACCCACACTTACAGGGTCTAGTGTGGTCCTATTCTGGTTCTTTCCCTGTCCAGCTGGAGTTGATGAGCTCCCATTAGCTCAGGAAAACTGTTTCAGTGCGTGTCCCCATCATGGTCTTGACCTCTTTGCTCATATCCTCACTCCTTCCACTCTTCAGCTGGACTTTGGGATATTCACCAACCCCACATCAATAATAACTCAATAAATTAGACATCAAAATTCCAAGTAATCCAATTAAAAAATGAGCTGCAGAACTAAACAGTATTCTCAACAGAAGAACCTTAAATGACCAAAAGATACTTAAGGAAATGTTTAACATCCTTAGCCATCAGGGAAATGCAAATCAAAATGGTTCTGAGACACCATCTTACACCAATCAATGGCTAAGATAAAAAGCATCGATGATAGCTTATGCTGGAAAGGATGTAGGGTAAGGGGAACATTCCTCCAATGCTGGTAGGAATGTAAACTTGTGAAGTCATTCTGAAAATCAGTATGGCAGTTTCTCAGAAAATTGGAAATCAACCTACCTCAGAATCCAGTAATACAACTCTTGCATATATACCCAAAGGATGCTCAGTCATATTGTAAGGACATTTGTTCAATTATGTTCAAACAGTTTTTTTTTAATAATCTACTTCCTACATTGAACATGTTTTTTTAATTAAAAAGTTGAGATTCTAATAAATTACAACATTTTGTCCTCCCCTCTTTTCAAAATGTATCATATATCCCTCCCTGTTCTCTTTCATAGTCCTAAACATACTCTGTTCAGTCCATATAATGTTACCTGTGTGTGAATTCAGGGATGAATGTTGGACATAAGGCAAACCTCATGCCTGTTTCAGGAAATCTAGATAATTGCTCAATTTTTTTGAAATCTTAATTATTAGAGGAGAATTTACAGCTTATAATTCACTAAATCAGCATCATCGCTAACAACAATCTATAATCATTTGCCCTTATAACTACAGAGAAACGTGGTTTTCACTTCTCATCAAGGAAGCTTCACTTTGTGACAATGGAGTGTACTACAGTAAACCACAACCAATTAAAATGCAGTGCTGTGGTGCCTAATCCCAATACATCTAAACTATGGCCCTACACCTAAAGCTCAGGGAACTTTGTGGAGAAGGGTGTTGAAAGACTTTAAGATCCAGAGAATCAGAGATTTTGCTACAAGATTATATCTCCTAGAAACAGTAGAAGCTACATCTATAAAGACTTCTGACCTCATTGATGGTGTCAGCTATCTATTTGATCTAAAGGAGTAGACCTTAAATCTAATTTTTAAAAAATAGTTGGTTAGTTCCAAAACATTAATGCCACGATTTCCCCAGTGGTCACATTTTGCCAGCCTAGTAATTATTGTGATTTGCAGGGTTCACATCTGTGTAAAATGGATATTTGCTTTTTCCCTCTGTTTGTATGTATGGTACCTGCCAACACTATGAAAGTAACCTTGCAAGGGCTAAGCTTCTGGTTTAAGATTAACCTAATTCTTTATGTTCTATGATTCAAATATGGGATATCTTCAGCAAAAGGGTCTTATTATCACATTTTGGAAGGTGTCTTAGTTATAAATTTTATTGCTCTGAAAAGACACCATGACAACATCAACATTTATAAAGAAAACATACAATTGGGGTGGCTCACTTACAAATTCAAAAGTTTATTCCATTATCAACATTACTGGGAACACAGCAGCATACAAGCAGACATAGTGGAGAGATAACTGAGAATCCTACACCTTGCTTGCAGGTATCAGAAACTGATTGACTGTCACACTGAGGGAAGCTTGAACAAAAAAGAACTTAAAGAAAATACCACCCCCACAGTGACACACTTTTTCCAACAAGGCCACACCCCTTCTAGCGCCACTCCCTTTCAAACCGTCACATTCTATTTTCGGGACCCCAAAGACTTAGAGCCATATCATAATGAAAAAAATGCATTTGGTCCAACTTCATAAGTTTCCATAGTCTATAGTAGTCTCAAACTTGTCTTAAAGTTGAAAGTCTCTTCTGAGAGGCATGGCAATTTCTTAACTGTAATACACCTGTAAAAATCCAAACCAAAATCAAATCACATAACTCCAATATATAATGGCATAGGAGATATATATTACCATTCCAAAATTCAGGGACGGAAACATAGCAAGGAAATACTGAACAAAAGCAAGACTGAAAACCAGCTAGGCATGCTCCAAACTATGCACCTCTGTTTTGGTGTCAAAATGCTCTTTAGATCTCCAAATATGCTCATCTTTGTTGACTACAAAACACTTCTTTCTCTTGGGCTGTTTCTACTCCCTGTTAGCAGTTCTTCTTGGTAGGTGTCCCATAACTCTGGCATCTCTAATTTCTTAGTTCTCCAAGGCAATTCAAGTTTCAACTTCATAGATTTACAGAGTGATCTCTCCACTAGGCCTCCATTTGAGGACATCCCTAACACACACCTTTTGTCTGAGGCATTTTTTAGGCAAGGAGGCAAATTCCATAACTCATTTTTCTATCCTTAACTTTAAAGCCAGAGCTATATGGTCCAAATTGTCAAATTGTGCTGCTTACTGATGCTTGAACATAGCCCTTTTTTTTCAAATGCATCTTCACCAGCTTTCTGCATTTCCCTGTCTAAATTTGGGTGACTGTCCTCAAAATTACTCTCTAGAGCAGGCTGGCCACAAACTCAGGGATCTGCCATTCTCTACCTTCCCAGTGCTGGGATCAAAGGTGTGCCTCACCATAACCATCTCTAAGCTTTTCTTTAGTTCTTTTTCACAAGCTGGAAACATAAATGTGTAGTGTCTTGCTCTGAGGTCATCACTCCCTAAATCCTTTTAATCTGTTTATCTACCAAAATGCCAGATTTAGCTATGTTGTACTTCCTGGTGCTTTTTTTCTTCTCAAAATTTACATTTTGCAATTTACCCTGCTCAGTTTGCTCCTATTCATTACAAATCTTCATGAGAATTATCCTTAAAAACCACACAAGAGAGTCTATACTAGGCTGATTTGAGAAAATTTCTTCTGCCAACAGAATTAATCTAAAACTCTTCATATTAACTTTAGGCAGACTCTTTTGACAAGGACAAAAGACAATCACTTTCTTCACCAAAATATCAGAAGAATGATCTCTAAGAAACATACTAAATTTCTTATTCTTTGAAATATCTTGACTTTACCCCTACCCATAGTTCAAATAACTCTTATCACTGTCTTCTATGCTCCTACTAGTATCACCCATTCAACAGTACATAAAGCTTTCTACTGCTTTCCAATACCAAAGTGCCAAAGTCTAAATTCATCAAAACAAACACATGGTCAGGCCTGTCACAACAATACCCCTGTGCCTTGTTACCAAGTTCTGTCTTAGGTTTTTTATTTCTGTGAAGAGAAACCATGACCACGGCAATACTTACACAGAGAAAACATTTAATTGGAGTGTCTTGCTTACAGCTTCATAGGTTCGGTCCATTATCATCATGACTGGGAACATAGCAGCATGTAGGAAGACATAGTAGAGAGGTAGCAGAGAGTGCTACATTGTGCAGGAAGCAGAAATTTGATTGTTACACTGAGGGAAGCTTGAGCAAAAAAAGACTTCAAAGCTCACCCCCACAGTGGCACACTTTCTCCAACAAGGCCATGCCTCCTAATAGTGTTACTCCTGTTGGAGGCTATTTTCTTTCAATCTACCACAGAAGATAATTGACTATAGTCTGTAATATTTCAGAGGGAGCCTCCTTGAACTCTGAATCCAACAGTTCAAAAGTAACTGATTCATTCCTTGTACAGGCTCTGTATAGAGAGTGCAGTAGTTAAGAACACATGCTATTCTTATATAGTACCAGTATTGAGTTACCAGCACCCGACCCATCTGGCATTTAACAACTGCCTTCAACTCATAATCTACTGAAGCCAGTGCTTTCATATTGTCTTTGATTGCCTTTGATGTATTATCTGCTGATAATAGACATGCATACATGAAGATGAAACAGTCACACACTGAAAATGAAACTAAGACAATGTCTGAAAAATAGTTTGCATAATAGCATTTCTTGGTTTGTTCTGGGTGGGATCTGTGAAGTTGACATTGAACTGAAGACAGGGAATATAATAAAATCTGAAAATATCCAAAGTGGTTGTCCATTAACATTTTGTTCATTTCTCTATTTCCTCTATTTATATAATACCTCTATAGTGAATATAGTTAATATTCACAATAAAATAAAACAATAGCAGTGTGACCTTGGGAGATACAACTTTTCTCAGACAGTGCCTACTCAATTTAGGATATGAAGTGACAGAATTTTTAACTGAGAAATTTGGTTCACTGTTTTGATAAGGTTACTGTGACAAAATGCCAGACTAGTGACTTTGATGCATTTTCTCACTAGTGACTATTAGCTCAACATCAAAGTGCAGGAAGGATTGGTTTCTTTTGTGATTGTTCTATGTAACTTTCAAGTGGACAATTTGTCTTTCCATTCATCCTCATATGATCTTTCCTCTGTCTATATACATTCTTGGAATCTCTCATCTGATAAAAATTGCAGTTCTTCTGTTTTAAGGTCAATTCTATTGGATGTCATTTAAATTCTAAACATTCTATGCGCACATACAGTCATAGTGGAAATGAAGATGTCAGCATCTGAATCAGTGAGCACAATACAGTCCGTAATGTGAAAGGCATTACAATTTAAGAAAAACTGAGTTCACTCTTCCCATTCAAGTTTATTTCTGAAGTAAAAAAAATTAAAACCTTAGGCCAAAGCTATATTGAAGCAGATTTCTTAATAGATGTCCTGATATGTAGCGTGTAGAATATATCCAATAAAGTTTCAATCACTTAAGCTCATTTGAATAGAATTTTAATGAATGGTTGACCAATTCAGAAAATATTATAAGCACAGTAGTTATATGGTTCTTATTTTTTCAAACATTTGAGTTGAATTTAGATAGCTTTTGTCTTCTGTAAAATAGGGCCTATTAAGGTTATGAACACTTTGTAACAATTGTCTCCACTCTGAGTCAGGGAGGGATGGAAATATCGCCCTGATTCTATTCTTCAGTCACTGCTATGAATAGTCCAGCAGAAATGAGACTATTGTTTGGCCTCATGAAAATATGTTTTTAGCTCTAAACAGCTTGGTTGCAAAAACCTGTCTCATCCCATGGTCCTTACAGTCTGCACTTTTCATAGTTCTCTGTCCTTTCTCAGTGAAATCCTTTTCCAGCTTTTCCGTGTTTCTCCTTGGGTCCTCTATAAACCTGTGCTCTTGTATGTTAACCGACCTTTGGGTGTAGCTTTATCTTTGCTTGATCCTTTGAATAATCCTTCACCTAGAGGTCCATGGAGCTTTAGAAAACCTGACTCTTCCTCATTGTCTACATTCTCCTGTCTGAGGTATTTCTTTAAGCTTTTACCACCTGTCCATGTTGCTTTCTATGCTATTCTGACTTAGAATTCATGGACCTCACGTGCAGCAAAACTCAATATTTACTTTCTTATTTACAGTGTATGTTTAGATGATATTTATAATATCTTTACTTTATGAGACTAAGGTTTCCTCAGTCCTATGTGCTCTCTCTAAACTCATTGTAAAGCATCTAATTGCATTTCTATGATGTAGAAATATTTTAACATATTTTGCTCCTCAGAACCTTCCCTTCCATTCAGATATACCACGTTCTGTTTCTTACTAGAAAACAAACAGAGATAATATCTAAGATAAAAATAAAATTAAAATATAATATAATAAGACAAATCATAAGCAAACAAACCAGAACAAAATAAACAGAAAAAATAAAGAAAAGGGACAAGAAGAGGAGATAAATACAGAAACTAGAAACAATAAGCTTCCTGAAACACTCTCACCATGGTTTCTTTCTGTCTCTCTCTCAAATTTTCACTTTATTTCTTATATGTAGGTCTTCATTATGATTGTGATTCTTTTCAGTAATTAATTCTCTTTTGCTATCATAGCACTCTTTCGAAGGTCAAGTCTTTGAACATCTAGGCAATGTTTTCTTTTATACTACTGGTTGCCTTACACCATTGGACACCTTTGGTCTACCTTGTTTGTATGATCTTAATTTTAGGGACTACTTCCACACACATGATGTCACTTCATATTTATAATCTCTAGAAGAGAGACAAGGCAGTGGCTATCTTTTGTCCTGCATTTTAATTTGGGCAACAGTACTTCATCAAGGGTGTATGATTGTTGAATGAAACAGTGCTTGTATATAGACCATTACAGAACAATGAACAAATATTGGACTCCTGTTTCCAGAGAATTATCTCTGTACCAATGATTTCAAAATTTATATTTTTAAAATAGATTTCCTTCTATGAGTTGATATCTGAAAATATGAAGACAAAACCAGACATGATCCCAAATTGAATCTATTGAACCCAAAATCCAACCTGCTCAGCTTCCTTGTGGCTATTAAAGTTCTCTTGCCTCTAAGATACCAAAGAGTTTAATGGAAGAAACATATTATGAATAAATTCTTTCAACAGACTCCAAGGAGTTTCAGTGCTCAGAGAAATATATACACATATCTATATAGAGGGATTATACAACACTTATTTTAACAGGGAGAAAGAATAACACAAACTACAGGGAAATGAATGTGACTCTGAATTAAAAAAAGTAAAAAACAGTTTGGTTTCTTAGGGATTCGCCCTGGAACCTCTCTTATTTAACATTTTCATAAATGATTTGGAAGAGAGAATGCATGGTGAATTATCCAAGTTTGCAGATGACACCAAGCTCTTCCAGGTAGTGAAATGCCAAGCAGATGGAGATAAACTACAGGGAGGACTTGCCAGCCTGCATGAGTGGGCAGAAAAGTGGTAGATGATATTCGATGTGGGCAATAAAAGGTAACTCACTCAGGAAAAAAATAATAAAAGCTATGCTTACCAAAAACTGGGTTGAGTTATCCTTTATTCTCTTAAAAGTGGGTATTATTATAAATCAGCCTGTGAAATCCCTCCTGTGTACTGATAAATCGAAAAGGATCAAAAGTAAACACACCAAAACATTTACCTTGAATTAGCAGATACATCACAACACAAACCATTTAGTCTATTTGTCAAATAATGCTAATTGATCATGGAGTGTCAGGCTCTCTTCTTGGTGCTGAAATCCGGTTGTGGTATCTGAAAGACAAAATCAAATGGGAATCTACAAAATATTTAGAGAAAGTTTACAAAATTAGACTAAAATTCAGGTAGCAACCATCAAACTGGAAAGAAGGACTAAACACTGACAGAACCTTTGTATGTAGAAAGCTTTTCTCCTTTGGTACTATAAATGCCTATACAGAATATTGCAGCATTCCTTCTATAATAGACCATCGATGAGATGCTGTAGCATATGATGCAAAGTATGACAACTGAATGTTTATAAAATAGTAGTAAAGACTAAAGCATAGCTTTTATTGATTCCAATTTTTTCCCCTTTCTATTGGTCCATAAGAGCATCATTTATCAAGAAGCAAAGAGAAGGAACTTGTCATGCACAAAGGTGGAAACACTAGAAACATAATAAGTCCTGGTGAGTATATAGTGAGAGTTTTACAGGTAGAGCCAATGCTATCAGGGAAGTCATAACTTTGCAGGCTCTCCTGTGTGATTTTTATTTGTTTTTAAAGATTGCATGTGACTTTGAATAACAATTATTATGGTAGTTTGAATGTAATTGGCCCCCATAATTTCAAAGGGAGTGGCACTATTAGGCTTTTTTTGGAGTGGGCATGCCCTTGTTGGAGGAAGTGTGTCACTATGGGGTGGGCTTTGCTATTTCCTTTGCTCGGGATAACGCCCAGTGTTTCAGTTGACTTCCTGTTGCCTGTAAGATATAGGATTCTCAGTTGCTTAGCCAGCACCACTTCTGCCTATACTATGCTATAATCCCCATCATGATGATAACGGACTGAACCTCTGAAACTGGAAGTGAGTCTTTCCAATTAAATGTTTTCTTTATACTAGTTGTCTGTTCATGGTGTCAAACATGATATAAAACCCTCACAAAGACAAAGATTAAGTTCCAAGTTGTGACAATTTGCAGTTAGGTCAAGTATAAGAATTGAGAGTTCTGAAAGAAGCCAAAATCCATGAAACATGTAATCCAAAACACCCAGTCAAGAACAAACATCGATTTTCCAGGTTAGCATTCTGTGCATGTTGTATGGTGGGATTCTTGACACTATGCATTTTGAAAATACATAAGTGAGTGATGTTCAGAGAACAATTACATCAAAAAATTTTATCAGGTAAGTTAGGTAGACAATGGTCTACAGTTCAAAGAGAACCTCAAAAGTGAAAAATGACAACCCACAGAAGCAAGGACTGGTGAAACTGAAAGTGAGGAATGAGGAAAGGTCGATGTTGAGATTCAAGAGGGCATTGTGAAGAGTCAGCACTAGGCATAGTGTATATCTGATCTTGCTTTATTGGGGTATTTGAATTATTAAGTTTATCCATAATTACCCTAAAATAAATTTTTATTATAATCACAAATTTGTATTCAGGGTTTCTTGTTTTAGAAACAAATTGGATCAGTGTAAATGTATAGAACTGCATATATCAGGGAGGGAGGGAAATAACATAAAAATGCTGTGCAAATTCATATAAAAACATCAAACCATTATATCACTTTTTTTTTGTTTTTCAAGACAGGGTTTGCCTATGTAACAGTCCTAGCTGTCCTGAAGCTAGCTCTTGTAGACCAGGTTGGCCTCTAACTCACAGGGATTCACCTGCCTCTGCCTCCCGAGTGCTGGGATTAAAGGCATGTGCCACCACCACCTGGCCAAACCATTATATTTAAAATATGACAATAAAATTAAGTATTAATTAGATATTTATGTATATGCTTTATGCCTCCAGAAATTCTGTTTCTTCAAGAGCTTGTTCCTTTGTGTATAGTGGCACATAGCTTTAACCCTAGCACTCGGGATACAGAGACAGGTGAATTTCTGTGAGTTCACAGTTAACTTGTCTATATTGAGAGTTTTGAGGAAACGAGAACTGCTTAATTGTGAGACTCTTGTAAAAAAATTGAAATAACTGTAAAAATTTAAAGAAAGAGCATTGAGTTTGAAAGATATTGCTGTAGAAGAAATGTGACATTTTGGAATGAGTAAAATGAAATGATATAAGTGCATTACAATCTCCAAATAATTATTTAAAGTAATCTTGAACTTGATTGTATTGTGCTGACACATAGCTGAACCCCTTCTCTGTCCCACCAGCCAACAGCCAATTCATGGCATGGAGAATTATCGATTATGAATGCTCGACCTTAACTTGGGCTTCTTTCTAACTAGCTTTATTTAAAAACTTAAGTGAACCCATTTCTATTAATCTAGGTGCCCTTTGCCTCATCTATGTACTGTCCAACCTGCTTTCCTTCTTTCTCAGTGTCTGTCTGGATCACGGATGGCTTGCCCTTTGCTGACTGGCTCCCTTTTTCTCTCTGCACACCAGCGTCTCTTATTGCGCATCTGACTAGCTATTGGCTTTATTTTTATTAGACCATTCAGATGCCTTGGGAAGGCAAGGTAGAACATCCATACATCTTTAATAGTTAAATAAATGTAGTAGAAACAATAACAATACATATTTACATAGTTAAACTATGCATTAATGGCAAAAGCAAACAATCTTTCTACAGTTAAACAAATGCACCATAAACAAATGTAACATGTATTTACAAAGATAAATATTTTTCAACAACTGTGATCTCATTGTTTCATGTAGTCTCTTCGCTCTTAAACCTAGTGTATTAAGTATACTCATCTGTGTCTGCACTAACTCATGAAACACCACCTCTCTCTTAATATCAAATTAAACCAGTGTTCAGATTTTTTGTACATTTTCTCATTTATCCCTTCAGCAAATATTTAGTACTAAACTTTGATACCAAGGAAACTTTATTCTCTTACATATATAAATACATATGCATAAATAAATTTTTCAATGAAGTTGTGTGCATTGATTTTTTTTGTCACAGAAAAACAGGAAATATATACAAATTGCTGGAAAAAAGGAACCATGTTTCTGAACTTTTTTCTGTTTCTGTTGTCCAAAGGGCTAAAACACAGCAGAATGTCGAGCTTGATATCTTCGACATGATTTTTAAAGAGAAACCACACACACACACACACACACACACACACACACTAAATTTGAGAGTAACTATACATTTGTTTTTATTTATGTATTTATTTATTAAAAATTACCACCTCCTCCCCTCCTCCCATTTCCCTCCCACT
>LOEQ01012085.1:0-31506 GCA_001685075.1 Bramus lutescens
AAAAAAATCTCAAAAAAAAGAAATACAAAAAAAAAAAGAATCCTAAAATACAATGTGGATTTCTAGACTTAGAACCTTATAGTACAATGTGGTATTCTAGACCTAGAGTCCAATAGTACCATATGCAAATCTAGACTTAGAATCTTATTGTACAATATAGAAATCTAAACTGAGAAACTTATGGTTCAATGTGGAAATCTAGACTTTAAATCTTATAGGACATGTGCAATTCTAGACTTAGAGACTTGTGGTACAATGTGGAAGTCTAGACTTAGAATCTTATAGTAAAATGTGGAAGTTTGATTAGAACCTAATGGCATATTGTGGAAGTCTAGACTTTAAATACTATAGTAAAATGTGGAATTCTTGACATAGAATCTTATGGTAAATGAGGAATTCTAGACTTAGAATCCTATAGTACATTGTTGAAGTCTAGACTTATAATGCTATACTACAATGTGGATTTCTAGACTTAGAATCTCATGGCACAATGTGATATTCTAGACTAAGAATCCTTTAGTATAATATGTTATTCTAGATTTAGAACCTTATGGTACAATGTGGAATTCTAGACATAGAAAATTATAATATAATATGGAAGTCTAGACTTAGAAGCTTATGGTACAATGTGGAAATCTAGACTTATAACATATGGGACACTGTGAAATTGTAGAATTAGAATCCCATAGTACAATATGGATTTCTGCTATTAGAAACTTACAATATAATATGGAAGTCTATATTAGCACCTTATGGTGCAATGATGAATTCTAGACTTAGAACTTTATGGTACAATGTGCTTATCTAGACTTAGAATCCTATAGTACAATGTGGAAGTTAAGACTTAGAATCCTATAGAACAACATGGAAATCTAGACTTAGAATCATATAGTACAATGAGGAATTCTAGAAGTAGAACCATATGGAACAATATGGAAATCTTGACTTATTATCCAATAGTATAATGCAGAAGTTAGATATAGAAACCTATAGTACCATGTAGAAGTCTAGCCTAAGAATAGTAAAGCACTATGTGGATATATAGACTTAAAATCCTATAGTACAATGGGAATTCTAGTCTTAGAAACCAATAGAACAATGAGGAAGGCTAGACTTAGAATCTTAAAGTACAATGTGGAAGTCTAGATAAGAATATTATGGTACAATGTGGAAATCTAGACTTAGAATCCTATAGTACAATGAGAAAAATCTAGACATAGAACCTTATGGTAAAATGTGGAATTCTAGACTTAGAATCCTACTGTACAATATGCAATTCTGCATTTAAAATACTATAGTACAATGTGGAAAACGAGACTTAGAATTCTATACTACAATGTGGAATTCCAGACTTAGAATCCTAACATACAATGTGGAAATCTAGCCATAATTTCATATAGTACAATGTGGAATTGTAGTCTTAGAAACAAATAGTACAATGTGGAAGTCTAGACTTAGAATCCTATAGTACAAGGTGGAATTTTAGACCTAGAATCATATAGCACAATATGGAAATCTAGACTTATAATCCTATAGTACAATATGGATGTCTACACTTAGAATCTTATAGCAAAATATGGAATTCTAGACATAGAATGATATAGTAAAATGTTTAAGTCTAGACTTAGAAACTTACAGTACAATGTGGACCTCTAGACTTAGAATCTTATAGTGCAGTGTGGAATATAGAATGAAAAATTATGGTAAAAAGTGAAAATCTCAGCTTAGAATCATATAGTACATTGTAGAACTCTAGACTTAGAAACTTATGGTTAGAAATTTTAGATGTATAATCCTATAGTGCAATGTGAATGTCTAGACTTAGAATCTGATAGTACAATGTGGAAGTCTAGACTTCGAAAATTTTAGTACAATGTGGAAGTCTAGACTTAGCACCTCATGGTAAAATGAGGAATTATAGACTTAGAATCCTATAGTACAATGTGGAAGTCTACACTTAGAATCCTATAGTAAAATATGGAGGTTTAAACTTAGAACATTTTAGTTCAATGTGGAATTCGAGACCTAGAATCATATAGTACAATGTTGAAATCTTGACTTAAAATATTACGGTACAATATAGACTTCTATACGTAGAATTCTATAGTACAATGTTGAAGTCTAGACTTAGAAACTTATGGTACAATGTGGACATCTAGGCTTAGATTCTTATACTACAATGTGGAAGTCTAGAATTTAATGTTATGTTACAATACGGATATCTAGACTTCGAATCTTATAGTACAATGTTGAAGTCTAGACTTAGAATCTTATAATACGATGTGGAATGCAAGATTATATCCATATTTTGCAGTGTGAAAATCTTGACTTAGAATCTTATTGTACAAGTTGGAAGTCTAGACTTTGAACCTTATGGTACAATGTGGAAGCCTAGACTTTGAATCTTATAGTACAATGTGGAAGACTTGACTTAGCACCTTATGGTACATTGTGGAAATGTAGACTTAATATCTTATTGTACAAAGTATAAATCTAGACTTAGAATCTTATAGTACTATATGGAAGTCTACACTTGGCTTCCTATAGTACAATGTAGAAATCAAGTCTTAGAATCTCAGAGTACAATGTAGAAGTCTACAATAAGAATGCTAGAGTAAACTGTGGAATTCTATACTTAGAAACTTTTGTTACAATGTTGAAGTCTAGACTTAGAATCCAATAGCACAATGTGAAATTCTGGACCTAGAATCTTATAGTAAAATGTGGAAGTCTAAACTTAGAATCATATAGTACAATGTGAAATATTAGACTTAGAATCCCATAGTACAATTTGGAAATCTAGACTAGTACATTGTGTTACAATGTGAAAGTCTACTCTTAGAACCCTATAGTTCAATGTGGAAGTCTAGACTTTGAACATCATGGTACCAAGTGGAATTCTAGACCTAGAATCATATTGGACAATGTGGAAGCCTACATTTTGTATTCAATAGTATGATGTGGAAGTCTAGATTCGAAACTTGTGGAACAATGTGGAATTCTAGACTTAGAATCTTATGCTATATTGTGGAAGTCTAACTTAAAATCTTATAGTACAATGTGGAAATTTAGACTTAGAATATTATAGTACAATGTTGAAGTCTAGACTAAGAATCCTAGAGTACAATATGGAAGCCTTGACTTTGAACATTGTGGAACAAAATGGAAATCTAGACTTAGAATCTTCCTGCACAATGTGGAACTCTATACTTGGAGGCTTAGAGTACAATGTGGAATTCTAGACATAGAATCATATAGTACAATGGGGAAATCTAGACTTAGATCCTTATAGTACGATGTGGATGTCTATACTTAGAAACTTATGGTTCAATGTGGAATTCTAAACCTAGAGTCCTTTTTTTCACTATGGAAATCTAGACTTAGAATCTAAAGTAGAATGTGGAAGTCTAGACATAGAACATTTTGGTGCAATGTGGAAATCTTGACTTAGAAGTATATAGTACGATGTGGAATTCTAGTCTTGGAATCTTACAATACAATGTGGAAGTCTTGACTTAGAATCCTTTAGTACCATGTGGAAGACTAGACTTAGAATCCTATAGTACAATGAGGAATATTAGACTTAGAATCCTATAGTACAATGTGGAAGTCTATACTTAGAATCCAATAGTACAATGAGGAACACTAGACGTAGAATCCTATAGTACTATGTGGAAGTCTAGACAAAAAAATCCTATAGTACAATGTGGAAGTTTAGATTAGAACCTCATGGTACAATGTGGGAATCTATACTTAGAATCCTATAGTACACTTTGGAAGTTTAAATTGGAATGCTATGTTACAGTGTAGAACTCTAGATGTAGAATCTGATAGTACAATGTGGAAATCTCGACTTATATATCCTATAGTACAATGTGGCAATTAAAGAAGAAACTTCTGGTACAATGTGGAATTCTTGACTTAGAATCCTTTAGTACCATGTGTGGAAGACTAGACTTAGAATCCTATAGTACAATGTGGAAGTCTATGCTTAGAATCCTGTAATACAATGTTGATGTATAGACATAGAATCCTATAGTACAATGTGGNATCTCGACTTATATATCCTATAGTACAATGTGGCAATTAAAGAAGAAACTTCTGGTACAATGTGGAATTCTTGACTTAGAATCCTTTAGTACCATGTGTGGAAGACTAGACTTAGAATCCTATAGTACAATGTGGAAGTCTATGCTTAGAATCCTGTAATACAATGTTGATGTATAGACATAGAATCCTATAGTACAATGTGGTAGTCAAGACCTGAAATATTCTAGTATAATGTTGAAGTCTAGACTTAGAGTCCTATAGTATAATGTGGAATTGTGCACTTAGAGTCCTTGTGTACAATGAAGAATTCTAGACTTGAATCCTATAGTACAATGTGGAATTCTAGACATAGAATCTTATGGTTCAATGTGGAAAACTAGACTTAGAATCTTATAGGACATTGTGGAATTCTAGATTTAGAATCCTATACTACAATGTGAAAATCTAGATTAGAACCTCTTGATAAAATATTGAAATCTAGACTTTGAATCCTATAGTACAATGTGGAAATCTATACTTAAAATTATATGGTACAATGTGGAATTCTTGACTTAGAATCCTATAGTGCAATGTGGAAGTCTAGATATTGAATCTTATGGTACAATGTGGAATTCTAGATTAAGAATCCTATAGTACAATATGGAATTCTAGACATAGAATCCTATAGTACAATGTGGAAACAAAGACATTGAATCCTATAGTACAATGTGGAATTCCAGACTTTGAATCCTATAGTACAATGTTGAAGTCTATACTTAGAATCCAATAGTACAATGAGGAATAATAGACTTAGAATCCTATAGTACTATGTGGAAGTCTAGACAAAAAATCCTATAGTACAATGTGGAAGTTTAGATTAGAACCTCATGGTACAATGTGGGAATCTATACTTAGAATCCTATAGTACACTGTGGAAGTTTAAATTAGAATGCTATGTTACAATGTGGAACTCTAGACATAGAATCTGGTAGTACAATGTGGAAATCTCGACTTATAAATCCTATATTACAATGTGGAAATTAAAGAAGAAACTTCTGTTACAATGTGGAATTCTTGACTTAGAATCCTTTAGTACCATGTGTGGAAGACTAGACTTAGAATCCTATAGTACAATGTGGAAGTCTATGCTTAGAATCCTGTAATACAATGTTGATGTATAGACATAGAATCCTATAGTACAATGTGGCAGTCAAGACCTAAAATATTCTAGTACAATGTTGAAGTCTAGACTTAGAGTCCTATAATATAATGTGGAATTGTGCACTTAGAGTCCTTGTGTACAATGAGGAATTCTAGACTTTTAATCCTATGGTACAATGTGGAATTCTAGGCATAGAATCTTATGGTACAATGTGGAAAACTTGACTTAGAATCTTATACTACACTGTGGAATTCTAGACTTAGAATCCTATATTGCAATGTGGAAATCTAGATTAGAACCCCATGATAAAATATTGAAATCTAGACTTTGAATCCTATAGTACAATGTGGAAATCTATACTTAAAATTATATGGTACAATGTGGAATTCTTGACTTAGAATCCTATAGTACAATGTGGAAGTCTAGATTTTGAAACTTATGGTACAATGTGGAATTCTAGATTAAGAATCCTATAGTACAATATGTAATTCTAGACATAGAATCCTATAGTACAGTGTGGAAAACAAGACTTTGAATCCTATCGTACAATGTGGTACAATGTGGAAATCTAGAGTTAGAATCTTATAGTCCCATGTGGAAGTCTTGACGTTGAGCCATATGCTCCAATGTAGAATTTCTAGACTTAGAATCCTATAATACAATGTGGAAGTTTAGATTAAAACCTTATCATACATTGTGGAAATCTAGACTTAGAATCCTATAGTACATTGTGGTAGTCTAGACTTAGAACCTTATGGTTCAATGTGGAATTCTAGATTAAAATCCTTGAGTGCAATGTGCAATTCTAGATTAGAATCCTATAGTAAAATGAAGAAGTCTAGACTTAGAACTTTATTGTACAATGTGGATATCTAGATATCCTATAGTAGAATATGAATATATAAACTTGGAATACAATAGTACAGTGTGGAAATCTAGCATGGGAATCTTATAGTACAGTGTGGGATTCTAGACTTAAAATCATATAGTACAATGTGGAATTCTAGAATTAGATTCCTATAGTACAATGTGGAAATCTAGACTTAGAATCCTAGAGTACCATGTGGAAATCTTGATGTTGGGTCCTATAGTACAATGTTGAATTCTAGACTTACAATCCTACAGTACAATATAGAAGTCTAGTCTTAGAATCCTATTGTACAATGTGGAAATCTAGATTTAAAAACTTATAGTTCAGTGTTTTATTCTTCACTTAAAGTCTTATGGTACAATGTGGAATTATAAAATCAGAATCCTTTAGTACTATGCTGATGTCTAGACATAGAATCCTATAGTACAATGTGGAATTCTAAAATTAGAACCTCATGGTACAATGTGGAAGTCTCGACTTAGATTCTTATAGTACAATGTGGAAGTCTAGGTTTAGCATCCTATAATGCAATGTGTAAGTTTAGATTAGTAACTTTTGTTGCAATGTCGAAATCTAGCATTAGAATCTTGTAGTCCAATGTATAAGTCTAAACGTAGAAGCATATTTTTCATTGTAGAATTCTAGGATTATAATCCTATAATACAATGTGGAATTTTAGATTTAAACCTTATGGTACAATGTCAAAGTCTAGACTTAGAATCCTATAATACAATGTGGAGGTCTAGACTTAGAACTTTATTGTAAAATGTGGATATCTAGACTTAGAATCTTATAGTAGAATATGGATTTATAGACTTATAATACAATCATATAATGTGGAAATCTAGACTGAGAATCCAATAGTACAATGGGGTATTCCAGACTTAAAATCCTTTAGTACTATGTGGAATTCTAGAATTAGAATCCTATAGTTCAATGTAGAAATCTAGATTAGACCCTTATTGTACAATGTTTAAGTCTAGTCTTAGAATCAAGTAGCACAATGTGGATGTCTAGACTTAGAATACTATAGTAAAATGTGCATATCTAGACTTAGACTCCTATAGTACCGTGTGGAAATCTACATTAGAACCTTATGGTACAATGTGGAAATATAGAATTTGAATCTTATGATACAATGTGGAAATCTAGACTTAGAATCTGATAGTATAATTTGGATGTCTAGACTTAAAATCTTATAGAACAATGTGGAAATATTGACTTAGATTCCTATTGTGCCATGTGGAAATTTAGATTAGAACCCCACGTTATAATTTGGAAATATAGTCTTTGAATATTATAGTCTAATGTGGAAGTCAAGATGCAGAACATATGGTGTATTGTAGAATTCTAGACTCAGAATCCTATAGTACATTATGGATTTATCGCCTTAGAATCCTATAGTATAATGTGGAAATCTACACTTTGAATCCTATAGTACAATGTGGAAGTCTAGAATAGAACCTTATGGTACAATGTGCGAATATAGACTTAAAATCTTATAGTACTATGTCAAAGGGTAGACTTTGAATCTTACAGTACAATGGGGAAGTCTAGACTTAGAATCCTATAGAAATATGTTGAATTCTACACTTTGAACCATATGGCACAATGTGGAATTCTAGATTTAGAATACTATAGTATAATATGAAGATCAAGACTTAGAATCCTATAGTCCAATGTGGAAATCTACACTTAGAATCTTACAGTACTATAATTTATTAAAGACTTAAAAACTTGTGGTACAATGTGGAACTATAGACTTGGAATCCGATAAAACAATATGGTATTCTGGACTTAGAATCCTATAGTATAATTTAGATGTCTAGACTTAGAATCTTTTGGTACAACATTGAAGTCTACACTTAGAATTCTATCGTAAAAGGAGGCATTCAAGACTTAGAATACTACAGTACAGTCTGGAGTTCTTGACTTAGAATCCTATAGAACAATGTGGAAATTGAGATTAGAAGCTTCTGCTACAATGTGGTAGACTAGACTTAGAATCCTGTGGTACAATATGGAAATCTAGACTTAGAACCTAAAGGTACAATGTGGAAATCTAGACTTAGAATCATATGGTACAATGTCAAAATCTAGACTCACAATCTTATAGTACAATGTGGAATTCTAAAATTAAACCTAATGATACAAAGGGGAAGTCTGGATTTAGAATCTAAGTACAATGTGGAAGTCTATACTTAGAATCCAGTAGTGTAAGGTGAATGTCTAGACATAGAATTTTATATTACAATGTGGAATTTAAAATTAGACCCTAATGGTACAATGTGGAAGTCTAAATTTAGAATCCTATAGAACTATGTGAAATTCTAGACTTAGAATCCTATAATAAAATGTGGAAGTCAAGAATAGAACCCTATGGTACAATGTGGAATTCTAGACTTAGAATCCTATAGTGCAAATTGGAAGCCTGGATTACCACGTTGTGGAACAATGTGGAATTCTAGACTTTGAATCCTATAGCACAATGTGGAATTCTAGACTTAGAATACAATAGTATAATGATCTACAATGGAACCTTATTGTATTGTGAAATTCTAGACCAAGAATCGTGTAGTACAATGTGGAAGTCTAGACTTAGAATCATATATAGTGTGGAATACTAGACTTTGAATTCTATATTACAAAGTGGAAGTCTAGATTCCAACATTATGGTACAATGTGGAAGTGTGGATTTAGAATCCTATAGAACAATGTGGAGGTCAGGACTTAGAATCCTCTAGTATAATTTGAAATACTAGACTTAGAATCCTACAGTACAGTGTGGAAGTCTAGACTTAGAATCCTATAGTACAATGTGAAAGTCTTTATAAGAACCTTGTGGTACAATGTGGAAATCTAGACACAGAAACTTATAGTACAATGTGGAACTCTAGACTTAGAGTCCTATACTATAATGTAGGTAAATCTAGACTTAGAATCATATAGTACAATGTGGGAATCTAGACTTAGAATCCTATAAAAAATGTGGAATTCTAGACTTAGAACCATATGGTACAGTATGGAATTCCAGACTTAGAATCCTATATAAAATGACCTACAATGGAACATTATGGTACAATGTGGAATTCTAGACATAGAATCCTATAGTAGAATGTGGAAGTCTGGACTTAGAATCCTATAGTCCAATGTAGAATACTTGACTTTGAATCCTATGGTACAATGTGGAAGTCTAGATTACAATGTTATGGTACAATGTGGAAATTTAGACTCAGAATCCTGTAGTGCAATGTGGAAGTGTTGATTAAAAACTTAAGGTACAATGTGCAAATCTTTACTTAAATCCTATAGAACAATGTGGAACTCTATAATTATAATCCTATACTACAATGTGGAAGTCTAGATTAGAATCATATCCTACAAAGTAGAATTTTAAGTTAGACATTATGTTACAATGTGGAAATCTAGACTTTGGATTCTATAGTACAATATATGATTGCAGATGCAGAATCCTATAGTACAATGTGGAAATCTAGACTTAGAATCCTATAGTAAAATGTGGAATTCTTGACTTAAAACTTATAGTACAATGTGGAAATCCAGATTTAGAATCCTATAGTACAATGTGGAATTGTAAACTTAGAATTGTATAGTACAATGATTAATTCTATAAAAAATATTGTGATACAATGGGGAAAATAGAACTGTCCAATGTGGAGTTCTAGACATGGAATCCTACAGTAAAATTTGGAAGTTCAGACAGAACCTTATGGTACAATGTTTAAATCTAGACATTTAATCCTTTAGTACAATGTGGAGTTCTAGACTTAGAATCCTATAGTACAATGAAGATGTCTAGACATAGAATCATATAGTACAATGTGGAAGTCTTGAGTTAGTATCCTATAGTACAATGTGGAAACTAGACATAGAATCCTATAGTACAATGTAGAATTCCAGTCTTTTGACCTTATGTTAAAGTGTAGAATTCTAGACTTAGAATACTATAGTACAATGTGGAAGTCTAGACATAGAATCTTATAATAAATTTGGATGTCTAGACAGAGAACCTCATGTTACAATGAGTAAATCTAGACTTAGAACATTATACTGCAATGTAGAAATCAAGATGTGAAACTTATGCTAAAAAATGGGAGCCTAGACTTTGAATCCTATAGTAAAATGTAGAAGTCTAGATTAGAACCTTATGGTACAATGTCGAAATCTAGACATAGAATTCAATAGTACAATGTGGAAGTCTTGATTTCAGTCCTAGAGTACAATGTGGAATACTAGTCTTAGAATCCTACTGTACAGTGTGGAAGTCTAGACTTAGAATCCTAAAGTACAATGTGGTAGTCTATACTTAGAATCCTATAGTACAATTTGGAAATCCAGTCTTAAAACCTTAATTCACAATGTGGAATTCTAGACTTAGAATCCTATAATACAATGTGCAAATCTAGACATTGAAACCAATAATACAATAAGGAAGTCCAGACTTAGAACTTTATGGTACAATATGGAATTCAAGACTTAGAATTCTATTTTAAAATTTGAAATTCTATACTTAGAATCCTATACTACAATGTGGAACTCTAGACTTGAAATCCTATAGTGTAATGTGGAATTCAAGACTTAGTATCTTATGATACAATGAGGAATACTTGACTTAGAATCCCATAGTGCAAATTGGAAGACTAGTGTTGAACCTTATGGAACAATGTGGAATTCTAGACTTAGAATCATATAGCAAATGTGGAAGCCTAGACTTAGAATCCTATAGTACAATGTAGAAGTCTTGAGTTAGAATCCTATAGTACAATCTGGAATTCTAGAATTAGAATCCTATAGAAAATGTAGAAGTCTTGATTAGAACATTATCGTACAATGTGGAAGTGTAGACTTAGAATCCTATAGTACAATATGGAATTCTGGACATACAATCTTAAAGTGCAATGTGAAAATCTAGACATAGAATCCTATAGTGCAATGTGAAAGTCTAGACTTGGATTCCTATAGTACAATGTGGAAATCTAGACTTATTATCCTATGGTACAATGCGAATTCTAGATTTAGAAACTTATGGCAAATTGAGTAATTCCAGACTTAGAATACTTTAGTACAATATGGATTTCTAGACTTAGAAGCCCATAGGTCAATGTTGAAATCTAGACTTTGAAGCCTATAGTACGATATGGAAGTCTAGATTAGTAACTTATTGTTTAATGTAATATGTAAGTCTAGACTTAGTATCCTATAGTAAAATGGGTAATTATAGACATAGAACTTTATGGTACAATGTGGAAGTATAGACTTAGAGTCCTATAATTCATGTGGAAGTCTCAAAGAATCTTATATTATAATGTGGAAGTCTAGACTGAGAATCTTATAGTACAATGTGGAAATCTAGATAAGAACCTTATAATATAATGTGGAAATATAGACTTAGAATCTTATGGAACAATGTGGAATTCAAGACATAGAATCATATAGTACAATGTGGAAGTATAGAATAGAATCCTATATTACAATGTGGAAATTTAGACTTAGAATTCTATAGGACAATGTGGAAGTTTGGAATAGAACCTTATGTTACAATGTAGATATCTAGACTTGAAATCTTATAGTTCAATGTAGAAATCTAGACTTAGAACCTTATTGTACAATGTGGAATACTACACTTAGAATCCTATAGTAAAATGTGGAAGTCTATACATAGAATTCTATAGTACAATGTGGAAGTCTAGACTAAGAATCTTATTGTACAATGTGAAAATCTAGACTTAGAATCTTATAGTACAATGTGAAAATCTAGACTTAGAATCTTATAGTACAATGTGGAAATCTAGACTTAGAATCCTATAATGCAATGTGTAATTCTCGAATAAGAATCTAATAGTACAATGTGTAAGTCTAGATAAGGAAGTTATGGAAAATGTGGAAATCTAGACTTAGAGTACTAAAGTACATTGTGTAAGTCTAGATTAGAAACTCATGGTACAATGTGGAATTCTAGACTTAGTATCCTATAGTACAAAGTTGATTTCTAGATTAGAAGCTTTTGGTACAATTAGAAGTCCAGACTTAGAATCCTCTAGTAAAATGTGGAAGTTTATGCCTAGAATCCAATAGTACAATGTGGAAATCAAGACTTTGAATCTTATAGTACAATGTGGAAGTCTAGGTAAGGAAGTTATGGAAAATGTGAAAATCTACACTTAGAATACTATAGTACATTGTGTAAGTCTAGATTAGAAACTTATGGTACAATGTGAAAGTCTAGACCTAGAATCCTACAGTACAATGTAGATGTCTAGACTTATAATCCTATGGTACAAAGTGGAAAACTAGACTTAGACCTTATGGTACAATGAGGAATTCTAGACTTAGAATCCAATAGTAAAATGTGGAAGTCTAGACTTAGAATCATATAGTACAAAATGGATGTTTAGATTTGAACCGTATGGTCCAATGGTGAATTCAAGATATTGAATTTTTCTGTACAATGTGGAATTCTAGACTTAGAATACTATAGTACAATGTGGATTTCAACAATTAGAAACCTAAAGTACACTGGGGAAATCTATACTTAGAATCTTATCGTACAATATGGAATTCTAGACTTAGAATCCAATAGTAAAATGTGGAAGCCTAGACATAGAATAATGTCGTTCAATGTGGTATTCTAGACCTAGAATATTTTAGTACAATGTGGAAATCTAGATTTAGAATCCTATAGTACAATGTTGAGTTTTAGACTTAGAATCCTAGATTACAAGGTGGAATTCTAGACATAGAATCCTTTAGTACAATGTGGAAGTCTGGAAATAGAATTCTATAGTACCATGAAGAAATCTAGAATACAACCTTATGGGACAATGCGGAAATCTAGCCTTAGAATCTTATAGTACAATGTTGAAGTCTAGACACAGAATCCTGTAGTACAATGTTGGAAACTAGAATTAGAATCTTATAGGACTATGTGGAATTCAAACCTTAGAACTATAGTACAATGTGGAATTTTTAACTTGTAATCCAATAGTACAATGTAGAATTCTATATTAGACATTTATGGTGCAATGTGGAATTCTAGACTGAGAATCCTATAGTACAATGTGGAAGCCTAGACTTAGAATCCTATAGTACCATATGTAATTATAGATGTAGAATCCTATAGTACAATGTGGAAATCTAGATTAGAATATCATGGTAGAATATGGAAATCTAGACTAAGAATATTAAAGTACAATATGGAAGTCTAGATTATAACCTTGTCATACAATGTGCAAGTCCAGATTTAGAAACCTATAGTACAATGTGGCAGTCTATACTTAGAATCCTATAGTACATTGTGGAATTCTATTCATAGAATCCTATACTACAATGTGAAAGTCTAGACTTATAATCCTATAGTAGAATTTGGATCTAGACTTAGTATCCTATGGAAATATGTGGAAGTCTAGACTTAGAACCATATGGTACAATGAGGAATTTTAGATATAGAATCCTATAGTTGAATGCAGATATCTAGACTTAGAACCTTATAGTACACTGTGGAATTCTAGACTTAGAAATTTGGGTACAATATGGAAATTTAGACTTAGTAACCTATACTACAATATGTAATTATATACCTAAAATCCTAGAGTACAATGTGGATGTCTAGACTGAGAAACTTATGGTACGTCGTTGAAGTCAGCGCTTAGAATACCATATTAAAATGGGGAAATCGACGCTTAGAATCTTATGGGCAGTGTGGAAGTCTAAAATTAGAATCCGATAATACAATGGATAATCTAGATTAGAACCTTATTGTACAATGTTGAAGTCTAGACTTAGAATCCTACAGTACAATATGGAAATCTACCCTTAAAATCTTATACTACAATGTGAAATTCTAGACTTAGAATCCTGTAGTACAATATGGAATTGGTTGCTTATTATCTTATGGTCCAAAGTGTAATTCCAGACTTAAAAACTTATGGTACAATATGGAATTCTAGACTGAGAAACTTATGGTACAATGTGGAAGTCTAGACTTAGATCCTTATGCTATATTGTGTAATCCTACACATAGAATAATATAGTAAAATATGGAAGTCTAGACTTAGAAACTTATAATACAATATGGAAGACTAGATTACATCCTTATGGTACAATGTGGAATTCTCAACTTTGAATCCTAATGTACAATGTGCAAATTTAGATTAGAACCTTATGGTACAGTGTGGAAGACAAGACTTAGAATCCTATAGTGCATTCATGAATTCTACACTTAGAAGCTTATAGTACAATGTGGAAATCTAGACTTAGAATACTATAATACATTGTGTAAGTCTAGATTAGAAACTTATGGTACAATGTGGAAGTCTAGACCTAGAATCATATAGTACAATGTGGATGTCTAGACTTATAATCCTTTGGTACAAAGTGGAAGACTAGAGTAAGACCTTATGGTGCAATGAAGAATTCTAGACTTAGAAACCTATAGTAAAATGTTGAAGTCTAGACTTAGAATCATATAGTACAAAATGGATGTCTAGATTTGAAACTTGTGGTCCAAAGGGGAATTCAAGACATTGAATCTTTCCGTACAATATGGAATTCTATACATAGAATCCTATAGTTCAATGTGGAAGTCTAGATTAGAAAATTTTTTTAGAAACTTATAATACAATGTGAAAATATAGACAAAATCCTATACTACATTGTGGAAGTTAGTAGAGACTTACAGTACTATGTGAATGTCTAGACTGAGAATCCTATAGTACAATGTGGAAGTCTAAACATAGGATCATGTTGTAATTTGTGGAAGACTTGATTAGAATCTTATGGAACAATGTGAAAATCTAGAATTAGAATCTTATATTACAATATGGAATTTATACTAGGAAACCTATAGTAAAAAGTGGAAGACTAGACTTTGAATCCTATACTGAAATGTGGAAATCTAGATTAGAACCTTTTGGTACAATGTGGAAATCTAGACTTAGTAACTTGTGGAAAAATGTGGACGTCTAGACTTAGAATACTAGTCTTAGAACCTTATGGTACAATGAATTAAAATCATAGAGTACAATGCGGAATTCTATACTTAGAATCCAATATTTCAATGTGGAAATCTAGACTTTGAATCCTATACTACAATAAGGAAGTCTAGATTAGAACCTTATGTTACAATGCGGAAATGTAGACTTAGAATCCTATACTACATTGTCTAATTGTAGACATAGAACCTTATGTTACAATGTGGAAGTCTAGACTTAGAAACTTAAAATACAATGCGGAATTCTAGACTTAGAAAACTGTAGTACAATGTCGAACTCTAGACTTAGAATCCTATGGTACAGAGTGGAATCTAGTTAGAATCATTTGGTACAATTGGAAGTCTAGAATTAGAATCCTTAATTACTATGTGGAAATCTATTTAGAATACTATCATGCAATGTAGAATTCTAGGAATAGAAACCTATAGTACAATGTGGAAATCTGGACTTAGAATCATATAGTACAATGTTTAAGTCTAGATTAGAAACTTATAGTACAAAGTGTAATTATAGTCTTAGAAACCAATAGTACAATGTGGAAAAATAGACTTACAATCTTATATTAAAATGTGGAAATCTTGAAATAGAATCCTAAAATACAATGTGGAATTCTATATTTAGATTCAGAGTACAATATGGAATTCTAGATTTAGAATCCTATATTACAATGTGGAAGTCTAGATAGGAACCTTATGGTACAATAGGGAATTATAGACTTAGAATCCTACAGTACAATGCGATATCTATACTTATAATCCTATAGTACAATGTTGAAATTTAGACTTACAATTCTATAGTACAATGAGGAAATCTATAATATATCATATGATGCAAAATGGAAGTCCAGACTTAGAATCTTATAGTACAATGTGGAAGTCTTACTTAGAATCCTATAACACAATGTGGAATTCTAGAGTTAGAACCTTATGGTACACTGTGGAAATCAAGACTTACAATAATATAGTTAAAGCTTGGGGGTGGGGTGGGGTGGGGCAAGAGGAGACGGGGAGAGGGAATTGAGAAAGGGAGGAGGGGGAGATCTTTGGGGTTGGATGCATACTAAAGCTTCAAAAGAAGTAAAGAATCTTCCAAAAGAAAGTGCTTATCTTTCAAAGTACAGCAATTAGAAAGACAATCAAAACTCCTTTCACTTATAGCAGTCCTTTGCAATGTTTGAACAGAGTGATTCTCAGTTTCTCAGTAAAGCTTCTCAAGTAAAGAATTTCCCAAATGAAAGTGCTTATCATCCAAAATACAGGATTTAGAAAGAAATGCAAGATTCTCTTCACTTCTCACAACCCTTTACAATGTTTGAAGAGAGTGATTCTCTTTGGTGAGAAAGGGACGAAAGTTCCTCACTAAAGCTTCTAAAGAAGTAAAGAATCTTCCAAAAGAAAGCACCTATCATACAAATTACAGCCATCAGAAAGAAATACAGCACGGGGAGAAGCGCATGTAAGTTTCTCACTAAAGTATCTAAAGATGAAGACTTTTGAAAAGAAACTGCTTTCCTTACAATGTACAGAATTTAGAAAGAAATGCAACACTCTCTTCACTTCAAACAATCCTTTCCAATGTTTGAACAGAGTGACTCTCAGTTTCTGACTAAAGCTTCTCAAGTAAAGAATTTCCCAAATGAAAGTGCTTGTCATCCAAAATACAGGATTTAGAAAGAAGTGCAAGACTCCTTTCACTTCTCACAACCCTCTGCAATGTTTGAACAGAGTGATTCTCTTTGGTGAGAAAGGCATGTAAGTTTCTCACTAAAGCTTCTAAAGAAGCAAAGAGTCTTCCAAAAGAAAGCGCCTATCATACAAATTACAGCCATCAGAAAGAAATGCAGCACTCCTTTCACTTCCAGCAGTCCATTGCAATGTTGTTACAAGTGATTGTCTTTTGTGAGAAACCCATGTAAGTTTTTCACTAAAGCTTCTTAAGAATAGGGTTTTGAAAAGAAAGTGCTTTTCTTTCAAAGTACAGGATTTAGNCGCATGTAAGTTTCTCACTAAAGTATCTAAAGATGAAGACTTTTGAAAAGAAACTGCTTTCCTTACAATGTACAGAATTTAGAAAGAAATGCAACACTCTCTTCACTTCAAACAATCCTTTCCAATGTTTGAACAGAGTGACTCTCAGTTTCTGACTAAAGCTTCTCAAGTAAAGAATTTCCCAAATGAAAGTGCTTGTCATCCAAAATACAGGATTTAGAAAGAAGTGCAAGACTCCTTTCACTTCTCACAACCCTCTGCAATGTTTGAACAGAGTGATTCTCTTTGGTGAGAAAGGCATGTAAGTTTCTCACTAAAGCTTCTAAAGAAGCAAAGAGTCTTCCAAAAGAAAGCGCCTATCATACAAATTACAGCCATCAGAAAGAAATGCAGCACTCCTTTCACTTCCAGCAGTCCATTGCAATGTTGTTACAAGTGATTGTCTTTTGTGAGAAACCCATGTAAGTTTTTCACTAAAGCTTTTTAAGAATAGGGTTTTGAAAAGAAAGTGCTTTTCTTTCAAAGTACAGGATTTAGATAGAAATGCAACACTTTCTTCACTTCTAACAGTCCTTTGTAATGCTTGAACAGAGTAATTCTAAGCTTCTGACTAAGGCTTCTAAAGAAGCAACGAATCTTCCAAAGAAATGCGGCACTCTTTTCACGTCTAACAATCTCTGCAACGTTTGTACACAGTGATTCTTTTTTTGAGTATAATGTATTTAACATTTATACTATTGTTTCTAAAGAAGTAATGACTCTTCCAAATAAAGTGTTTATATTTCAAAGTACAGGGATTAGAAAGAAATGCTGCACTCCTTTCACTTCTAACTGTCCATTGAAATATTTGAACAAGTGATTCTCTCTTGTGACAAACGCATGTAATTTTCTCACTAAAGTATCTTAAGAAGAATAGACATTTGAAAGGAAAGTGCTTTTCTTTCAATGTCCAGGATTTAGAAAGAAATGAACACTCTCTTCACGTCTAACAATGCTTCGCACGGTTTGATGACAGTGATTCTCAGTTTTTAACTGAAATTTTCAAAGGAAAGAAGCCTTCAAAAGAATGTGCTTTTCATTCAATTTATAGCAATTAGAAAGAAATGCAACACTCAGTTCACTTCTGAAAATCCTTTGCAATGTTTGAACAGAGTAATTTTCAGTTTATGACTAAAGCTTCTAAAGAAGTAAAGAATCTTCCTAAAGAAAGCGCTTATCTTACAAATTATAGCAATTAGATAGAAAATCAATACTCCTTTAACTTTTACCAGTCCTTTGCAGCGTTTAAACAGAATGATTCTCTGTTTAAATTTCTCACTAAAGCTTCTGAAGAATTTAATAATCTTCCAAAAGAAAATGCTTATCATTGAAGGTACAGGATTTAGCGAGAAATGCAACACTTCGTTGACTCTTAAGAATCCTTTGCAATGTTTGAACAGGGTGATTCTCTGTTGAGAGATACGCATTCAAGATTTTCACTAAAGTTTATAAAAAACGAAAGACTTTACCAGAACCAAGTGATTATATTTGCAGTTATAGCGATGAGAAAGAAATGCACCCATCCTTTCACTTCAAACAATGCTTTCCAATATTGGAACAGAGTGCTTTTCTTTTGTGAGAAAGGCCTGTAAGTTTCTCAGTAAAGCTTCTAAGGAAGTAAAGAATCTTACAAAGAAAGCCCTTGTCTTTCAAAGTACCGCAATTAGAAAGAAAATCAAAACTCCGTTCACTTCTAGCAGTCCTTTGCAATGCTTGTACAGAGTGATTCTCAGTTTCTCACTAAAGCTTCTGAAGAATTACATAATCTTCCAAAAGAAAATGCTTATCATTGAAAGTACAGGATTTAGAAAGAAATGCAACACTTCGTTTACTTCTAACAATCCTTTGCAATGTTTGAACAGAGTGATTCTCTTTTGAGAGATATGTATTCAATATTTTCACTAAAGTTTATTAAAACAAGGACAGACTTCCAAAAGAAAGTGCTTATATTTGCAATTTTAGCGATTATAAGGAAATGCATCCATCCTTTCACTTCAAACAATGCTTTCCAATATTGGTACAGAGTGCTTTTCTTTAGTGAGAAAGTCCTGTAAGTTTCTCAATTAAGCTTCTTAAGAAGCAAAAAACTTCCTAAAGAAAGTACTTTTCATACAAATTACAACCATTAGAAAGAAATGCGGCACTCCTTTCAGGTATAACATTCTTTGCAACGTTTGAACAGAGTGATTCTCTTTTGAGGATAATGTATTTAACATTTTTACTCTTGTTTGTAAAGAAGTAATGACTCTTCCAGAAGAAAATGTTTCTATTTCAAAGTACGGGGAATTAGACAGAAACGCTGCACTCCTTTCACTTCTAACTGTCCTTCTAAATGTTTGAAGAAGTGAGTCTCTCTTGTGAGAAATGCATGTAAGTTTCTCACTAAAGTATCTAAAGAAGAATAGACATTTTGAAGGAAAGTGCTTTTCTTTCAATGGACAGGATTTAGAAAGAAATGCAACACTCTCTTCACTTCTAACAATGCTTTACACGGTTTGATCACAGTGATTCTCAGTCTCTGACTAAAGCTTCCAAAGGAAAGAAGCTTTCAAAAGAATGTGATTATCATTCAATTTATGTCAATTAGAAAGAAATGCAACACTCAGTTCACTTCTGACAATCTTTTGCAATGTATGAACAGAATGATTTTCAGTTTGTGACTAAAGATTTGAAAGAAGTAAAGAATCTTCCACAAGAAAGTGCTTATCTTTTTTGAAAGATACAGCAATTAGAAAGAAAATCAAAACTCCTTTCACTTCTAGCTGTCCTTTGCAATGTTTGAACAGAGTGATTATCAGTTTCTCACTAAAGCTTTTGAAGAATTAAATCTTCCAAAAATAAAATGCTTATCATTGAAGGTACAGCATTTAGAAAGAAATGCAACACTTTGTTTACTTCTCACATTCCTTTGCAATTTTTGTACAGGGTGATTCTCTGTTGAGAGATACGCATTCAAGATTTTCACTGAAGTTTATAAAAGACGAAAGACTTTTCCAGTAGAAAGTGCTTATATTTGCAATTATAACGATGGGAAAGAGATGCATCCATCCTTTCACTTCAAACAATGCTTTTCAATATTGGCACAGAGTGCTTTTCTTTTGTGAGAAAGGCCTGGAAGTTTCTCATTAAAGCTTCTAAAGAAGCAAAGAATCTTCCAAAAGAGAGCACCTATCATACAAATTACAGCCATTAGAAAGAAATGCAGCATTCCTTTCACTTCTAACAGTACATTGCAATGTTTGAACAAGTTATTCCTTTTGGGGAGAAACGCATGTAAGTTTCTCACTAAAGTATCTAAAGATGAAGACTTTTGAAAAGAAACTGCTTTCCTTACAATGTACAGAATTTAGAAAGAAATGCAACACTCTCTTCACTTCAAACAATGCTTTCCAATGTTTAACAGAGTGTTTTTCAGTGTCTGACTAAAGATTCTCAAGTAAAGTATCTCCCAAATGAAAGTGCTTATCATCTAAATTACAGGATTTAGAAAGAATTGCAAGACTCCCTTCACTTCTCACAACCCTCTGCAATGTTTGAACAGAGTGATTCTCTTTGGTGAGAAAGGCATGTAAGTTTCTCACTAAAGCTTCTAAAGAAGTGAAGACTCTTCCAAAAGAAAGCGCCTATCATACAAATTACAGCCATCAGAATGAAATGCAGCACTCCTTTCACTTCCAGCAGTCCATTGCAGTGTTGTTACAAGTGATTGTCTTTTTTGAGAAACCCATGTAAGTTTTTCACTAAAGCTTCTTAAGAATAGGGTTTTGAAANCGCATGTAAGTTTCTCACTAAAGTATCTAAAGATGAAGACTTTTGAAAAGAAACTGCTTTCCTTACAATGTACAGAATTTAGAAAGAAATGCAACACTCTCTTCACTTCAAACAATGCTTTCCAATGTTTAACAGAGTGTTTTTCAGTGTCTGACTAAAGATTCTCAAGTAAAGTATCTCCCAAATGAAAGTGCTTATCATCTAAATTACAGGATTTAGAAAGAATTGCAAGACTCCCTTCACTTCTCACAACCCTCTGCAATGTTTGAACAGAGTGATTCTCTTTGGTGAGAAAGGCATGTAAGTTTCTCACTAAAGCTTCTAAAGAAGTGAAGACTCTTCCAAAAGAAAGCGCCTATCATACAAATTACAGCCATCAGAATGAAATGCAGCACTCCTTTCACTTCCAGCAGTCCATTGCAGTGTTGTTACAAGTGATTGTCTTTTTTGAGAAACCCATGTAAGTTTTTCACTAAAGCTTCTTAAGAATAGGGTTTTGAAAAGAAAGTGCTTTTCTTTCAAAGTACAGGATTTAGAAAGAAATGCAACACTTTCTTCACTTCTAACAATCCTTTGCAATGTTTGAACAGAGTGATTCTCATTTTCTCACTAAAGCTTCTCAAGTAAAGAATCTCCCAAATGAAAGTTCTTATCATCACAACCCTTTGCAATGTTTGAACAGAGTGTTTCTCTTTTGAGAGATACGCGGTCAAGATTTTCACTAAAATTTATAAAAAAAGGAAAGACTTTTCCAATAGAAAGTGCTTATATTTGCAATTATAGCGATTACAAAGAAATGCAACCATCCTTTCTCTTCAAACAATGCTTTCCAATATTGGAACAGAGTGCTTTTCTTTTGTGAGAAAGGCCTGTAAGTTTCTCACTAAAGCTTCTAAAGAAGTAAAGAATCTTCCAAAAGAAAGCCCTTTTCATACGAATTATAGCCATTAGAAAGCAATGCGGCACTCCTTTAACTTCTAACTATTCTTTGCAGTGTTTAACAGGGTGATTCTCTTTTGAGAATAATGCATTTAACATTTTTACTATAGTTTCTAAAGAAGTAATGACTCTTCCAAAAGAATATATTTATATTTCAAAGTACAGAGATTAGAAAGAAATGCAGCACTCACTTCTAACAATCCTTTGCACGGTTTGATCAGAGTGATTCTCAGTTTCTGACTAAAGCTTTCAAAGAAGTAAAGAATCTTTTAAAAGAATGTGCTTATCTTTCAAAAGAATGTGCTTATCTTTCAAAGTACAGCCATTAGAAGGAAATGCGGCACTCCTTTCACTTCTCACAATTCTTTGCAATGTTTGAACAGAGTGTTTCTCCTTTGAGAGAAACGCATATCAGGTTTTCACAAAAGTTTTAAAGATGTAAAGAATCTTCCAAAAGAAAGTGATTTTCATTCAAAATACAGGAATGAGAAAAAATGCTACACTCCATTCATTTCTAACAGTCCTATGCAATGATTGAACCGAGTGAATCTCTTTTGGGAGAAATGCATGTAAATTTCTCACTAAACTTCTTAAGAAATTAGGGTTAGGGCTAGGGTTAGGGTTAGGGTTAATGCAAGGGCTAGGGTTAGGGTTAGTGTTATGGTTAAGCTAGGACTTAGGTTAGGGCTAGGGTTACGGTTAGTGTAAGGGTTAGGGTTAGGCTTAGAGTTAGGGTTAGGTTTAGTGTTAGGGTTAGGTTTAGGGTTAGGTTTTGGGTTAGGTCTAGGGCTAGTACTAGAGTTATGGTTAGGGTTAGGTTTAGTGTTAGGGTTAGGGTTTGGGTTAGGGATAGATTTAGTGCTAGGGCTAGGGCTATGGCTAGAGTTAGGGTTAGGGTTACGGTTACGGTTAGGGTTAGAGTTAGGTGTTAGGGTTGCATTTAGGGTTACGGTTATGGCTATGGATAGGTTTAGGGTTAGTCATAGTGTTAGGGTTAGTTTTAGGTTTAAGTTTATAATTAGGGTTATGGTTAGTGTTAGGGCTAGGGCTAGGGCTGGGGTTAGTGTTAGGGTTATGTTTAATTATAGGGTTAGGGTTTGGTTTAGGGTTAGGGTTAGGGCTAGGGCTTGGGCTAGGTTTAAGGTTAGGGGTAGGGCTAGGGCTAGGGTTAGGGTTAGGAATAGGGTTAGGGCTAGGGCTAGGTTTAGCGTTAGGTATAGGGCTATGTTTAGGGTTAGGGATATGATTAGGCTTAAGGTTTGTGGTTAGGTTGAGGGTTAGGATTAGGGTTAGAGTTACGTTTAGGGCTAGGGCTAGGGCTAGTGCTAAGGTTTTTGTTAGGTTTTGGGTTAGTGTTAGGGTTAGGGTTAGGGTTAGGTTTAGGGTTAGGGTTAGGGTAGGGTTAGGGTTACATTTAAGTTTTGGGCAGGGCAAGGTTTAGGGTTAGGGTTTGGTTAGGGTTAAGGTTTGGGTTAGTGTTTGGGTTAAGGTTAGGTTTAGGGCTAGGGCTAGGATGAGGGTTAGCATTTTTGTTAGGGTTAGGGTTAGGTTTAGTGTTATGATTAGTGTTATGGCTAGGGTTAGGGTTAGGGCTAGAGTTCGGGTTAGGGTTAGGGCTGTGATTAGGTTTAGGAATAGGGTTTGGGTTAGGTTTAGGGTTAGGTTTAGCGTTAGTTTTAGGGTTAGGGTTAGGTTTAGGGCTAGGGCTAGCACTAGAGTTGGGGTTAGGGTTAGGTTTAGGATTATGGTTAGGGCTAGGGTTAGTGTTAGGTTTAGGTTTAGGGTTAAGTTTAGGGTTAGGATTAGGTTTAGGTTTAGGGTTAGGGTTAGGGCTATGATTAAGGTTAGGGTTAGGGCTAGGGCTAAGGCTAGGGTTAGGTTTAGGATTATGGTTAGAGTTAGGGTTAGTGTTAGTATTAGGGTTAGGGTTTGATTTAGGTTTGGGGTTAGTGTTAGGGTTAGGGTTAAGTTAGGGCTAAGGCTAGGGCTAGGTCTAGGGTTTAGGGTTAGGTTTAGGGTTTGTTTTATGGTTTGGGTAAGGGTTAGGTTAAGGGTTAGCGTTCAGGTTGGGGTTAGGGTTAGAGTTATTGTCAGCGTTAGGTTTTGGCTAGTGCTAGGCCTATGGTTAGCGCTGGGGCTAGGGCTAGGGTTAGGTTTAGGTTAGGGTTAGGGTTAGAGTTAGGGTTAGGGTTAGAGTTAGGGCTAGGGTTATTGTTAGGGTTAGCATTAGGTTTAGGGTTAGAGTTAGGGTTAGGTTTAGTTTTAACATTATGTTAATGTTAGGGTTAGGGTTAAGGTTAGGGTTAGGGTTAGGATTACTTCTAGGGTTAATGTTAAATTTAGGGTTTGGATTAGGGTTAGGGTTAGGGTTAGGTTTAAAGTCAGGGTTATGATTTGGGTTAGTGGTAGAGGTAGGGTTAGAGTTAGGGTTATTGCTAGGTTTTGGCTTACAGTTAGGGTTAGATTTAGTGATAGGTTTAGGTTTAGGGTTAGGGTTATGGTTAGGGTTAGGTTTAGGTTTTTGGTTAATGTTAAAGTTAGGGTTAGGAATAGGGTTAGGTTTATGGTTAAAGTCAGGGTTAGGGTTAGGGTTTGGGTAATGGTTTGGGTTAGTGTTAGGGTTTTGGTTAGGGCTAGGGATAGTGTTAGGCTTAGTGTTAGGGTTAGAGTTAGGGTTCGGGTTAGGTTTGGGGCTTGGGCTAGGGCTAGGGTTCGGTTTTGGGTTAGGTTTAGGTTTAGGGTTTGGCTTAGGGTTAGGGTTAGGGTTTTGTTTGGGGTTAGAGGTTAGGTTTAGGTTTAGGTTTAGGGTTAGGGTTAGGGTTATGTTTAGTGTTATGTTTAGGGTTAGGGTTACGGTTACTGTTAAGGTTAGGGTTAGTTTTTAGGGTTAGGGTTATGGTCTGGTTTAGGGTTAGGGTTAGGGTTAGTTTTTGGGATTAGTGTTAAGGTCAGGTTTAGAGTTAGGGTTAGTACTTTCTTTTGGAAGAGTCTATTTTTTTGGAAACTTTAGTGAGAAAGTTGCGTTCATTTCTCTCAAAAGAGAACCACTGTTCAGACATAGCAAAAGATTTTTAGAAATATACAGAGTGTTGCATTTCTTTCCAAATTTTCTGTTTGAAATAATAGCACTTTCTTTTGGAATTGTCTTTACTTTTTGAAGCCTTAGAATCTTACGTGTCTTTCTCACAAAGTAGAATAAGTCTACTGAAACATTGCAAAGGATTGTGAGAAGTGAAAGAAGTGCTGCATTTCTAAGTGATGTTCCTTGAAACAAAAGTGCTTTCTTGTGGAAGAGTCTTTCCCCGTTTAGAAGCTTTTGTGAGAACCTGAGAATCACTCTGTTCAAACATTGCAGAGGACTGTTAGAAGTGAACTGTGAGTTGCATTTCTTTCTAAATCCTGTACTTTGAATGATAAGCACTTTCTTTTGGAAGATTATTTAGTTCTTTAGAAGCTTTAATGAGAAACTTACATGCCTTTCTCACAAAAGAAAATCACTCTGTGCAAACATTGCAAGCATTGTTAGTAGTGAAGGGAGTGCTGCATTTTTTCTAAGTGATGTACTTTGAAAGATCAGCTCTTTCTTTTGGAAGAGTCTTTCCTTGGTTAGAAGCTTTTGTGAGAAACTGAGAATCACTCTGTTCAAACATTCCAAAGGAGTTTTAGAATTGAACGGAGTGTTGCATTTCTTTCTAAATCCTGTACTTTGAAAGATAAGCACTCTATTTTGGAAAAGTCTTCCTTGTTTAGGAGCTTTTGGGAAAAACCTAGAATCACTCTGTTCAAACATTTGAAAGGATTGTTAGAAGTGTAAGGAGGGCTGCATTTCTTTCTCATCATTGTACTTTGAAAGTTAAGCACTTTCTTTTGGAAGAGCCTTTACTTCTTTAGAAGCTTTAATGAGAAACTTACATGCGTTTCTCACAAAGGAGACTCACTCTGTTCAATCATGGCAATGCATTGTTAGAAGTGAATGGAGTGTTGCATTTCTTTCTAAGCGATGTACTTTGAAAGATAACCACTTTCATTTGAAAGATTCTTTACTTCTTTAGGATCTGTAGTGAGAAACTTTCATGTGTTTCTCTCAAAGAGAATCACTCTGTTCAAGCATTGGAAAGCATTGTTAGAAGTGAAAGGAGTGTTGCATTTCTTTCCAAATCCTGTAGTTTGAATGATAAGCAGTTTCTTTAGGAAGATTCTTTACTTCTTTAGAAGCTTTAGTGAGAAACTGAGAATCACTCTCTTCACACATTGAAAGGATTGTTAGAAGTGAACAGAGTGTTGCATTTCTTTCTAAATCCTGTACTTTGAAATATAAGCACTTTTTGTTGGATGAGTCTATTATTTAGAAACTTTAGTGAGAAACTTACATGCGCTTCTCTCAAAAGAGAATCACTCTGTTCAAACACTTTAAATCATAGGTAGAAGTGAGAGGAGTGTTACCTTTCTTTCTAAATGCTGTACTTTGAAAGATAAGAACTTTCTTTTGAAAGTGTCTTTACTTCTTTAGAAGCTTACTGAGAAACTTTCATGCATTTCTCACAAAAGAGAAGCACTTTGTTCAAACACTTCAAAAATTGTTAGAAGTTATAGGAGTGTTACATCTCTTTCTGAATGCTGTACTTTGAAAGATAAGAACTTTCTTTTGAAAGTGTCTTTACTCCTTTAGAAATTTACTGAGAAAAGCAAATACTTTTCTCACAAGAGTGAAACACTTTGTTCTAGCACTTCAGAACATTGTTAGAAGTGAGAGGAGTGTTGCCTTTCTTTCTAAATCCTGTACTTTGAAAGATAACCACTTTCTTTTGAATGTGTCTTTACTTCTTTAGGAGCTTATTGAGAAAAGCAAATATACTTTTCACAAAAGAGCAGCACCTTGTTCTAACCCTTCAGAACATAGATATACGTGAGAGGTTTGTTGCCTTTCTTTATGAATGCTGTACTTTGAAAGATAAACACTTTCTTTTGAAAGTATCTTTACTTCCTTAGAAGCTTACCAATAAACTTGCATGCCTTTCTCACAAAAGAGAAGCACTTTGTTCAAACACTTCAGAAGAGTGTTAGAAGTGAGAGGAGTGTTGTCTTTCTTTCTAAATGATGTACTTTGAAAGATAAGCCCTTTCTTTTGAAAGTGCCTTTACATCTTTTGAAGCTTATTGAGAAATGCAAATGCATTTCTCACAAAAGAGAAGCAAATTCTTCAAGCACTTAAGAACCTTGTTAGAAGTGAGAGGAGTGTTGCCTTTTTTCTTAATTCTGTACTTTGTAACATTAGCACTTTCTTTTGAAAGCGTCTTTGCTCATTTAGATAATTACTGAGAAAAACAAATACTTTTTTCACAAAAGAAAAGCACTTTGTTCAAACACTTCAGAAGAGTGTTAGAAGTGAGTAGAGTGTTGTCTTTCTTTCTAAATGATGTACTTTGAAAGATAAGCCCTTTCTTTTNGATTGTTAGAAGTGAACAGAGTGTTGCATTTCTTTCTAAATCCTGTACTTTGAAATATAAGCACTTTTTGTTGGATGAGTCTATTATTTAGAAACTTTAGTGAGAAACTTACATGCGCTTCTCTCAAAAGAGAATCACTCTGTTCAAACACTTTAAATCATAGGTAGAAGTGAGAGGAGTGTTACCTTTCTTTCTAAATGCTGTACTTTGAAAGATAAGAACTTTCTTTTGAAAGTGTCTTTACTTCTTTAGAAGCTTACTGAGAAACTTTCATGCATTTCTCACAAAAGAGAAGCACTTTGTTCAAACACTTCAAAAATTGTTAGAAGTTATAGGAGTGTTACATCTCTTTCTGAATGCTGTACTTTGAAAGATAAGAACTTTCTTTTGAAAGTGTCTTTACTCCTTTAGAAATTTACTGAGAAAAGCAAATACTTTTCTCACAAGAGTGAAACACTTTGTTCTAGCACTTCAGAACATTGTTAGAAGTGAGAGGAGTGTTGCCTTTCTTTCTAAATCCTGTACTTTGAAAGATAACCACTTTCTTTTGAATGTGTCTTTACTTCTTTAGGAGCTTATTGAGAAAAGCAAATATACTTTTCACAAAAGAGCAGCACCTTGTTCTAACCCTTCAGAACATAGATATACGTGAGAGGTTTGTTGCCTTTCTTTATGAATGCTGTACTTTGAAAGATAAACACTTTCTTTTGAAAGTATCTTTACTTCCTTAGAAGCTTACCAATAAACTTGCATGCCTTTCTCACAAAAGAGAAGCACTTTGTTCAAACACTTCAGAAGAGTGTTAGAAGTGAGAGGAGTGTTGTCTTTCTTTCTAAATGATGTACTTTGAAAGATAAGCCCTTTATTTTGAAAGTGCCTTTACATCTTTTGAAGCTTATTGAGAAATGCAAATGCATTTCTCACAAAAGAGAAGCAAATTCTTCAAGCACTTAAGAACCTTGTTAGAAGTGAGAGGAGTGTTGCCTTTTTTCTTAATTCTGTACTTTGTAACATTAGCACTTTCTTTTGAAAGCGTCTTTGCTCATTTAGATAATTACTGAGAAAAACAAATACTTTTTTCACAAAAGAAAAGCACTTTGTTCAAACACTTCAGAAGAGTGTTAGAAGTGAGTAGAGTGTTGTCTTTCTTTCTAAATGATGTACTTTGAAAGATAAGCCCTTTCTTTTGAAAGTGTCTTTATTTCTTTAGAAACTTTATTGAGAAACTTACATGTGTTCCTCACAAAAGAGAATCCCTTTGTCAAACACTTCAAAGCATAGTTATGAGTGAAAGCAGTGTTGCCCTTCTTTCTAAATGCTGTACTTTGAAAGATAAGTACTTTCTTTTGAAATTGTCTTTACTCCTTTAGAAGCTTAATGAGATAATTAAATGCATTTTTTTCAGTTTCTTCAAACAGTTCAATGAATTGTTAGAAGTGAAAGGAGTGTTCTATTTCGTTCCATATGCTGTAATTGGAAAGATCCGCACTTTTTTGAAAGTCTGTTTATCTTCTTTAGAATGCTTCATGAAAAATGCCCAAGTGTCCCTCTCAATACAGAAGAAGTTACTTCAAAGAGTTCAAAGCATTTTTAGAATTGAAAGGAGTGTTCCATTTTTTTCTATATGCTACATTTGGAAATCTAATCACTTTCTCCTGAAAGAGTCGTTAGCTTTTTTAGATGCTTTTGTGTGAAACACAAATGTGTTTCTCTCAAAAGAGAATCAGTTTCTTGATACAGTTCAAAGCATTGTTAGAAGAGAAAGGAGTGTTCCAATTCTTTCTATATACTACTGTTGGAAAGATAAACACTTTCTTTGAAAGTGTGTTTATTTTCTTTAAAAGCTTTCATGAGAAACACACGTGTTTCTCTCAAAAGAGAAGCAGTTTATTCAAACAGTTCAAAGCATTGTTAGAAGTGAAAGGAGTGTTCTATTTCTTTCTATATGCTCTGATTGAAAGTGTAATTAGATTCTTTAGAAGCTTTCGTGAAAAACCACACATACATTCCTCTCAAAACTGAAGTTTCTTCAAACAGTTCAAAGCATTGTTAGAAGTGAAAGGAATATTTGTGTTTTTTTTCTGTATGCTGGATTTGGAAAGATAAGCACTTTCTTTGATAATGTGTTTAACATCTTTAGAAGCCTTCCTGAGAAACCCACTTGCATTTCTCTCTCAAGAAAAGCAGTTTCTTCAAACAGTTCAAACAATTGTTAGATGTGAAAGGACTGTTCCAGTTTGTACTATATGCTGTAGTTGGAAAGGTAAGCAATTTCTTTCAAAGTGTGTTTAGCTTCTTCAGAAGCTTTCATGATAAACGCACATGTGTTTCTCTCAAAATAGTAGCAGTTTCTTAAAACAGTTCAAAGCATTGTTAAATGTGACGGGAATTTTCCATTTATGTCTATATGGTATACTTGGAAAGATAAGCACTTACTTTTGAAAGTGTGGTTAGCTTCTTTAGAAGCCTTTGTGAGAAACGCACATGTGTTTCTCTCAAAACAGGAGCAGTTTCTAAAAACAGTTCAAAGGATTGCTTTAAAAGCTCTCATGAGAAATGCTCATGCACTCTTATCAAAGAGAATCAGTTTTCTCAAACAATTTATAGCATCGTAAGAAGTGAAGGAGTGCTAAATTTCTATGTGCTGTATTTCAAAAGATAAGCACGTTGTTTTGAACGTGTACGTAGCTTCTTTAGAAGCTTTCATGAGAAATGCACATGCATCCCTTTCAATACAGAAGAAATTTCTTCAAACAGTTCAAAACATTGTTAGAAATGAAAAGAGTGTTCCATTTCTTTCTATATATGCTGTATTTTGAAATATAAGCACTTTCTTCTGAAAGTGTAATTAGCTTCTTTAGAAGCTATCCTGAGAAACATAAATGTGTTTCTCTCAAATCAAAGCAGTTTCTTCAAACAGTACAAAGCATTGTTAGAAGTGAAAGGAGTATTCCATTTCTTTCTATATGCTTTCATTGGAAAGACAAGCTCTTTCTTTTGAAAGTGTAGTTAGCTTCTTAAGAAGCTTTCATGAGAAATGAACCTGCATTTTTCTCAAAACAGAGGAAGTTTCTTCAAACAGTTCCAAGCTTTGTTAGAAATGATAGAAGTGTTCCATTTCTTTCTATATTCCCAAGTTGTAAAGAGGAGCACTTTCTTTGAAAGTGTGTTTAACTTCTATAGAAGCCTTCCTGAGAAACACACATGCATTTCTCTTAAAAGAGAAGCAGTTTCTTCAAACAGTTCAAAGCATTGTTAGAAGTGAAAGGAGTGTTCCATTTCTTTCTATATGCTGTGTTTGGTAACATAAGTACTTTCTTCTGAAAGTGTAGTTAGCTTCTTTAGAAGCTTTCATTAGAAACACAATGCATTCCTCTCAAAAGAAAAGCACTTTCTTCAAACAGTTCACCGCATCATTAGAAGTGAAAGGAGTGTTCCATTTCTTTCTATATGCTGTATTTTGAAAGATAAGCACTTTCTTTGAAAGTGTGTTTAACATCTTTAGAAGCCTTCCTGGGAAGAACATGAATTTCTCTCAATAGAGAAGCAGTTTCTTCAAACAGTTCAAAGCATTTTTATTCTATATGCTGTATTTGAAATGATAAGCACTTTCTTTGAAAGTCTGTTTAACACCTTTAGATGCCTTCCTGAGAAACACATGTGTTTCTCTCAAAAGAGAAGCAGTTTCTTCAAACAGTTCAAAGCATTGTTAGAAGTGAAAGGAGTGTTCCATTTCTTTCTATATGCTGTATTTGGAAGCATAAGCACTTTTCTCTGAAAGTGTAGCTAGCTTCTTTAGAAGCTTTCATGAGAAACACAAATGCATTTCTCTCAAAAGAGAAGCCATTTCTTCAAACAGTTCAAAGCTTTCTTAGAAGACATAGGAGTGTTCCTTTTCTTTCTTTATGCTGTACTTGGAAAGATAAGTACTTTCTTTGGAAAGTGTAGTTAGATTCCTGACCCACAGAAATGGAGCACAGACATTCCTCAACTCCCTACGTTTCCTGCTCATTCTGCAAGTGCTCCTAACCCTGGCTACTGCCCCTAGCTTCCTACTCCATCCCAGCTTGCATTCAGGCATGCCCTACCTTCCCTTCTACAGGGCCATAGATCCCCCCAGCTCAACCTGTTTGGGTGCTGGGACTGGGTGGTGAGTTCAACCAGGTGGGAGTTCCTTTGCTTCAATAGCCTGCTGGCAGCAAGGTAGACCTTTTGTCTGCAAGGTCCCCTGACCAGCAAGGGGCCCTGA
>LOEQ01012086.1:0-14483 GCA_001685075.1 Bramus lutescens
GAACCTTGGTTTTCAGTGTGGGGATGCTGATAGGTAGTGAAAACATTAGTAGTAGAGAAAACTACGAGGTGACTGTGTCAAGTGGGTCACCTTTTTGGGACCATAATGTGTAATACTTGTCAGACTCCATTTAGTTCACTTGATGGTGCATTGTTAGAGAAAGCCTGACTCCTGAATTCCTTTCTTGTTTTTTGTTTTCCCATGGTTCTCTCCCTCCTGTTATTATTCCAGCCTTAACACCACATGGCAGGAGGTTATGAGCAGCTAAAGGAGTGCTCAACAGAGGACAAACAGATGAAAAAAAACCTGATCTTGTAGTTTCAGCCTTCAAATAAACCTGTTTCCTTTAGAAAATAAGCAAACCCTAAGCATTTTAACATTAATTTAGTATTTTGTCTTCAAATTTGATTACTGGGTTGTCATATGATTAACATGACAGATTCCTTCTTCTTGTGGGGCAGGGATAAGGATTCACAGATGCATTGCAGTGAGCTTTAACTGAGGATCATGTTAGATTTCTGACCTCCCTACCTCCATCTCCAGAGTGCTAGAAATACAGGTATGCATTACTCTGCCTGCAGTGCTAGGGATCAAACTGCAGCAGGCCACCAACTCCCAAGTCATGATATGGAGACTTGTTATTAGTTAGGAATGCTCAGCCTTATCCTAGCCTTACCTTTCTTCTTATCTACCTTTTGCCTCAGGTCAAAAATGAACCTTTCCTTCATTCTGTATAGCTTACTTACCAGTAATCTGTCATGTCGATCATATGACAACCCAGTAATCAAATTTGAAGACAAAATACTAAATTAATATTAAAATGCTTAGGGTTTGTTTATTTTCTAAAGGAAACAGGTTTATTTGATTTTCCTTATTTTTATTTTTTATATTTATTTATTTGTTTATTAATTTTGTTTGTTAATGTGTTTGTGTATGTGTGTATGTGCATGTATGATGTACATGTGGAGGAGAGAAAACAATCTGTGAAAGTTGATTCTTTCCTTCTGCTTTGTGGATCATGGGATTGAACTTTGGTTTTCATAATTAGTACCAAGCACCCTTACCAAATGAGCCATCTTGCTGGTCTCTTGATTATAATTTTTATAATGAAGTTGAATATATTTTCTTATCATGGTTAGAGATGTGTATATGTTCTTTGTGGAAATGTTTGTTTGAGGCTTTGCCCATTTTGTTGTTTTCATTTTTTTCTCAATATGGGGTTTTTCTGTATATCCCTGGCTATTCTATAACCCGTTCTGTAGACCAGTCTGGCCTCAAGCTCACATAGATCCACCTTTCTCCTGAGTGCTGGAATTTAAGACATGAGCCAATGTCCAGCTTGTTTTCAATTTTTAACATGTTTTTAATTGAAATAGAGCCATACTGTTTTCTCCCTCCAGTCCTTCCCAACTACCCTTCATTGACTATCTCCCAGATCTCTTCTATTCTCAAGTTAATAATCTCTTCCTGTTTGATTATTATTATTACATTTATGTGTATGTATGTATATGTGTACACACACAGCATACTGAGTGTGTGTGTGTGTGTGTGTGTGTGTGTGTGTGTGTGTGTGTGTTGTATGCATTTGAGCCTGCTGGAGTAAAAGGCATATGATATCATGTGCTGCTTTTTACATGAGTAATGGAGTTTTGAACTCTGATCCTCAAGCCAAGCACTTTTACCCATTGAGTCACCTTCCCATCCCTTTTCTACTTTAAAAATGTGGCTGTTTTTTCTTTAAATTTTGCTTTATAATATGTGATTTGGTTTTTTTTGCTTCACATGTTTTCCAAGCATGTTACTTCACTGCCACATATTTGTGAAATTTTCCTTTTCTTCATATATATTGTCTTCTTTCTAATTCCATGCTACTCTGGTAAGAAAAGGTGACTAGTATGAGGTCAAATATTTGCAGACTTTCTCTGTGGCCTAACATGATCTATCTTAGAGTATATTCTGTATGCTTAATATCAATCTCTTCAGTGGTTTATTCTCTATATGTCTTTTGGACTCAGCTGTTTTGTACTGTTGTTCAGTTATTCTGTTTTCCTATAGATATCTGTCGAATATTCTATTCATTGTTTGGAATAAAGTTTTAAAATTGTTCTTTCTTCTTAGTAAATTTATTCAGGCATCCTTCTTGGCCTGTTTTTCAAATGCTCATAACCCCTGTCTCCCTCTGTTGACCTCCATTCTTTGGTGCTGCAGCAAGGAGCTGCTTTTTTTCAGTAACCCAAAGTTGTCCTAAATATACTGCTTTCCTCTCATAATCCCATGTATGACAAGACAAATACAGTACCTCTGTTAGCCTCAGAGTACTGGATTTAAGAAATATTCTACTTCTCCTGAAGGAGAGGCCATGAGCTCATGTTTTTTCTTATCTTTTCTTGCCTCTGGCTGCAGCAAGTCACCAAAACTCTCCTTTGGTTTTGGAAGTTCCTACACATATAAGTGATATTGGTTCATGTCAGTATTACCAGANTGATATTGGTTCATGTCAGTATTACCAGAAAGAGGAAATAATAAAAGTGTCCTGGTACAAACATCTACAAACTAAGAATGTTGAGTGTGTACCAATTCTAAGGTATTCCGTCTTGAAACTGGGGTGGTCACTGTTAAAGAATACCAGCATTTTACCCAGATTGTTGCCCTGTTTTGCTCACCTTGGGTAATGAAACCTCTTGTTTCATGAGTTCTCATGAAGGTATTAAAATTCTTATAATTTTGTAGAGTCAGTACTTCAGGAGGGTAACAAGATCTGGGACATCCTATTACAATATCTTCCTGAAAAACTATGTTTTCTTCATGTACAAATCATAAAATCAAACATGTGAGATTATCATCTATAAAAGTAAGGCTTTTGGGGTACTAATTGGAAGTGTACTCCTGTTATATGTGGAATGCTAATCTTAGTGCTAGGAAACCATCTATCATACCTTACTAGTTAATATTCTTATAGTGAATACGTGTTCATATATTGTCTGCCTACTTTTATAAAATTAGTATTTGAAATTATAATAATCAGGTGATCTACATGATATTAAAAGCTGTAGACTTATCAAGTATGAAGTAAATTAATGGAAGTATATTATAGTTTTATTATAAAAAGCCTTGCACAAGTCCTCCAAAGATATTTAAAATGACATTCATCTTTAAGTAAACCAAAGAATTGAAATGAATTTTCAAGTACATTTTTGAAATTCTGAAACCTTTTATTTAATCATTTTTAGCTTTCATCCCTATTTATTTAGAATTCTAATACTATCTAGCCCTTGGTGACAAGCTGTGAAGGTCAAATGAAACTGAATAGTAAAATTATATAAACTATTAAAATATACCAGCTAAATATATTTAATACATTTAGTAATTAAAAGATGAACATGTACTTTTTTGTTCTTTTGTTTGTTTTGTTTTTCAAGACAGGGTTTCTCTGTGTAACAGCCCTTTCTGTCCTAGAGCTATCTCTTGTAGACCAGGCTGGCCTCTAAATCACAGAGATTTGCCTGTCTCTGCCTCTGGAGTGCTGGGATTAAAGGCAAGCACCACTTTTTATATTTTTTTGAGATGGGGTTTCTCTATGTAACAGCTGTGGCTGTCCTGGAACTAGCTCTATAGACCAGGATGGCCTTGAACTCACAGAGATCCACCTGACTTATATGCTATCACTGCCCTGGAATGTATTTAATTTTATATTAAATAAAAATATAAAAACAGAATAAGCTATTTCTATTATCTTAAGTCAAAACAAAAATAGAATAAAACATTTATACCTTTATTTTAATATGAAAGAGGGAAAGGCATATTCATTTCCAAAAAGTATCCAATGACAAAAGTGAAATATTGTAGAATTGAATACTACATTTAAAAATAATTACTTGGGTATTCACATTATACAGAAAGAAATTTGGAAAACAGTTTTTGAGACTAGATGTTAATAAAATAGGTTAAAATTGAATAAAAGCATAAAATTGGATCAAGCTAAATGCATTTATATAGACCCACAAAGCACCTTTAGTGTTGCCACTCCTAATGGTAGAGAGGGTTTTAGCAGTTTGATTTTCTAACTGAAAAAATAACAAATGATGGCCTATATTAAGACTGCTAAAACACCACATGTGTACTGGCTTTATGTAGAAGGAAGTAATAATCTCCGAAAGAATGGAATATTTTAGTATATCTGTCATTTAAGACTTACCCCCACCTGTAAAATATATGAGATAGAATATTCACTGAAATTATTGAGAGTAGATTTGTGGTAGTGTACCGCATAGAATAACTCTATGATTACACTTGTGTAAGGTAAGAAACCATGTACGGATTGTTGTCTTCAAACTGGGAAGCATAAATAAAATGAGATTAATTAAATATCCCAGAGGTAGGGATCAAGCTGTAGCATTCAAGTAAAAAGGGTAAGGCCAGTTTTGTTACCTTCATTGTCAACAAAACAATCAGAATACTCAACTCAAATANGGATTGTTGTCTTCAAACTGGGAAGCATAAATAAAATGAGATTAATTAAATATCCCAGAGGTAGGGATCAAGCTGTAGCATTCAAGTAAAAAGGGTAAGGCCAGTTTTGTTACCTTCATTGTCAACAAAACAATCAGAATACTCAACTCAAATAGATCAATGACATTAAAAAGTCTATAATCTCTTCACTGGTTCAAGTTAGACCAATTGTTCTGAACCTTCCTAATATTTTAAACTGTTTAATACTTCATGTTGTGGTGACCCTCAATCATAAAATTATTTTCACTGCTACTTCATAATTCTAATTTTGCTAATGTTATGAATCATAATATAAATATCTGTGTTTTCCAATGGTCTTAGGGAACCTCTGTGAAAGGTTCTTTTGACCCCCAAAGGGGTCACAACCAGCAAGTTGAGAGCCACTGAATTAGTCAATTTTTTCATGGTTTAAAACTTTCTGCTTGAAAGTTATGGCCACTCAATTAAATATTAAAAATGAGCCCCATTTTAAAACCAGAATACCTTGAATGGAGAGCCATGGCCTTTATGGAAGACCCTAGATATGATGCGAAAATTCACAATTATTTAATTTCCTAGCATTTCCCTAATAGAAATAGGTTCATTTACTAATGTAATTTCATTAAAGGTAAGGAAATTATAACATCTTTGAAAGATTACTGGTTGTTGACTGAGATAGTTTCAAAATGTTCCTGTGATGTACTTCATAGAGTCAAAACTTATAAATGTCATGTGATAAATGGAAGTTTAGTTTAGTTCTATCTCACAATATGTGTGCTGTGCGTTAAGTCAGTCTTATAGCTGCTCTCTAGTTTAGGATTTAGGTATATGTGGCAGAATCCACATATTGTTTCCCTGACCTATAAAGTTATTTCTGTGGAGAATGGCCTAGTAAAAGCCAATAAAATAGCATCAACGGAGGAAGATAATAGTAAAAGCACAATATCATATTCTTCAAATGACTGCAGAAATCACTGTAGTTATCTTTCAGTTTCTGAGAACTCATTTCATTCTCATTTCAGGATCCCTGGGAGATACTAAAATCATCAGTGGCTCAATGTCATCATATAAAATGATGTGATATTTCAGGATAACCTATATATTCTTTGCATATTTGTCAAATGCTTTCTAGATTGTTTATATTATTTAATAATACTTCTATATATCACAAATTTTCATGGATTTATAATTGTTTTCAATGTATAGGAAACTCAAATCTGCCCAGATACTTAAAAAGTATTTTATGCATAATTTATTAAATTAAAACAATTGATTTGAAATTTTTACATATTTTTACATTCTCCAAATGCACAAGATCTAGAACTTAAAACTAGTATAATTAGTGAGGATGAAATATGAAAAAATGCATGAGGTGTCTCTCTTGATTTATAAGTATTTAAGATTGTAAAAAGAGTCTCTTTGCCACATAATAATCAAAACACTAAACATACAGAATAAAGAAAGATTATTAAGAGCTTTAAACGGAAAAGGCCAAATAACATATAAAGGCAGATATATCAGAATTACACATGACCTCTCAATGGAAACAATGAAATCCAGAAGTTCCTGGTCAAGTNTAACATATAAAGGCAGATATATCAGAATTACACATGACCTCTCAATGGAAACAATGAAATCCAGAAGTTCCTGGTCAAGTGTTATGCAAACATTAAGAAAACATATATGCCAGCCCACATTATTATACCCAGCAAACCTTTCAATCACCATTGAGAGGAAAAACAAGATATTCCATGACAGAACAAGACTTAACCAATACCCAGCCACAAACTCAGTCCTACACAAAGAACTAGAAGGAAAGTTCCAAACCAAGGAATTTATCTACATCCCCAATAACACAGACAATAGATGATCTTACAGCAGCAAATCCCAAAGAAGGGGAAAACACACACAATAATATCACCAACACTAAAAACTAACAATCATATATAAATGAATTCAGCTCATCTATAAAAAGACACAGGCTAACATTGGATATGAAAACAGAATCCATCATTCTGCTACATACAAGAAACATACCTCAACTCAAAGACTGACATCATCTCATAGTAAAGGGATGGGAAACTTTCCAATCAAATAGACCTAAGAAACAAGCTGGTGTAGCTATCCTAATATCTAACAAAATAGACTTTAAACTAAAATCAATCAAAAGATACAAAGAAGGACATTTCATATTTGTCAAAGGAAAATTCCACCAAGAGAAAATATCAATTCTGAACATATATGATATATGTCCCAAATACAAGGGCACCCTCATGTGTTAAAGAAACACTACTCAATCTTAAATCACACATTAATACCCACACACTAATAGTGGGAGACTCAAACAACCCACACTCACCACTAGACAGGTCTGTCAGACAGGAACTTAACAGAGAACTAAGGGAACTAAGAGTTGTTTTGAGTCAAATGGACATAACAGACATCTATAGAACATTCCATGCAAACATAAATGAACATGACTTCTCAGCACCCCATGGAACCTTCTCAAAAATTGACCACATACTTGGTAACAAAGCAAACCTCAACAGATATGAAGAAATTGGAATAACCCCCATGTATCTTGTCAGATCACCATGGCTTAAATTAGAATTCAACAGCAACACTAATTTCAAAGGCAACAAACACATGAAAATTAAGCAATACTCATATGAATCACCAATGGGTCAAGGAAGAAATGAAGAAAGAAATTGAAGACTTCCTAAAATTCAATGAAAATGACCACACAACATGCCCAAATTTATGGGAAACACTAAAAGCAGTGTTAAGAGGAAAGTTCATAGCACTAATTGCCTACATAAAGAAGCTGGAAAAATCTCACACTTATGAGTTAACAGAACACCTGAAAACACTAGAACAAAAAGAAGCAAAGTCAATGTAATCCACCATATAAACAAACTAGAAAAAAAGATTATCTCATTCGATGATGAAAAATTCTTCGACAAAATACAACACCCCTTCATGACAAAGGTCTTGGAGAGAACAGGTATAAAAGGAATATACTTAAACATAATAAAGGCAATATAAAGCAGGTAACCAGCCAGCATGAAACTAAATGGAGAGAAACTCAAAGCGATCCCACTGAAATCAGGAGCAAAACATGTTTGTCCACAATCTACATATCTATTCAAAATAGTATTTGAGGTTCTAGCTAGAGAAATAAGACAACAAAAAGAGATCAAGAGATGCAAATCATAAAAGAAGCCAAAATCTCACTATTTGCTGATGATATGATAGTTTGCATAAATGACCACAAAAATTCTACTAAGAAACTCCTCCAACTCATAGTTACATTTAATAATGTGGTAGGATACAAGATTAACTCAAAAAATCAGTAGCTTTCCTTTATACAGATGATGAACAGACTGAGAAAGAAAGAAGAGGAACATCACCCTTCACAATAGCCACAAATAATATAAAATACCTTGGAGTAACTCTAACCAAACAAGTGGAAGACCTAGATGATGAGAACTTTACATCTTTGAAGAAAGAAATTGAAGAAGATACCAGAAAATGGAATAATCACCCACGCCCTGGGATAGGGAGAATTAACATAGTAAAAATGATAATCTTACCAAACGCAATCTACAGATTCAATGCATTGCCCATAAGAATCCCAGCAAAATTTTTCACAGTTCACCAAGGAACAATACCCAATTTCATATGGAAAAGAAAAAGCCCAGGATAGCCAAAACAATCTTATACAATAAAGGATCTTCTGGAGGCATCACAATCCCTGACCTCAAACTCTACTACAGAGCTACAGTACTAGAAACAGCCTGGTATTGTTATAAAAACTGACAGGAGGATCAATGGGATTGAATAGAAGACCTGAAACTCAATCCACTCACCTACCAAAACCTGATTTTTCGCAAAGAAGTTAAAATTTTTAAATGTAAAAAATAGCATATTTAACAACAAATGGTGCTGGCACAATTGGATATCAACATGGATTAGAATTAATATAGATCCATATCTACCACCATGCAGAAAACTCAAGTCCAAATGGATCAAAGACCTTCACATAAAACCAGTCACATTAAACCTCATAGAAGAGAAAGTGGGAAGTACACTTGAACACATTGGCACAGGAGACCACTTCCTAAATATAACCTCAATAGCACAGACACTCTGAGAGCAGCAATTAATAAATGGGGCTTCCTGAGTCTGAGAAGCTTCTGTAAAGCAAAGGACACAGTCAACAAGGCAAAACAGCAGTCTAAAAATGGGAAAATATCTTAACCAACTCCATATCATACAGAAGGCTGATCTCCAAAATACACAAGGAACTCAAGGAACTGATCATTTGCTATGGGACAATATTCTGTTCCCTGCCACTTGTATTATTTTAAATAAAATGCTGATTGGCTAACCAGGAAGGAAGTACAGGTGGGGTGACCAGGCAGGAAGTAAAGGTGGGGATGATGAGAACAGGAGAATTCTGGGAAGAGGAAAGGTCAGTCTACAGTCTTCACCTAGTCACAGAAGAAGCAAGATGAGAGGGCCTCCCTGATATAAGGTACTAAGCCATGTGGCTAACACAGACAATAATTATGGGCTAGTGTAAGATGTAAGAATTAGTTAATTAAGAAGACTGAGATAGTAGGCCAACCAGGCCATAATTAATGTAGACCTCTGTGTGTTTCTTTGGGAATGAATGACTGTGGGACCAGGTGGGACAGAAAACTTGGTCAACAGTCATTAAAAGAACAAATAATCCAATAAGAAATAGGGAACAAACCTAAACAGAGAACTCTCATCAGATGAATCTAAAATGACTAAAAGACATTTAAGGAAATGCTCAACATCCTTACCCATCAGAGAAATGCAAATCAAAACAACTCCAAGATTCCATCTTACACTTGTCAAAATCAATAACACTGATGACAGCTTATGTTGGAAAGAATGTAGTGTAAAGGAAACACTCCTCTATTGCTGGTGGGAGTGAAAATTGGTACAGCCACTTTGGAAATCAGTATGGTGATTTCTGACAAAATTGGAGAAACAACCTACCTCAAGGCCCAGAAATACCACTTTTGAGTATATAACCAAAGGATGCTCAATCATACCACAAGGACATGTGCCCAACTATGTTCATAGCAGCATTATTTGTCATATCCAGAACCTGGAAACAACCTAAATGTCCCTCAAATGAAGAAAAGATAGAGAAGATGTGGTATATTTACATAATGGGGTACTACACAGTGGGAAAAAATAATGACATCTTTAAAGTTGCAGGCAAATGGACGGATCTGGAAAACATCATATTGAGTGAGGTCACCCAGGCCTAGAAAGACAAATATAATAAGTACTCACTCATAAATTACTTTTAGGCAGAAAACAAAGAAAAACCAGCCTACAATTCACAATCCCAGAAAACCAAACAACAAAGAGGACCCTATGAGAGACATACATAGAGCTAATCTACATGGAAAGTAGAAAAAGACAAGATCTCCTGAATAACTTTGGAGTGTGGGAATTATGAAAGAGGGTAGAAGGGGAGGGGGGAGGAAAGAAGGGGAGCAGAGAAAAATATATAGCTCAATAAAAACAATAAAAAAATAAAGATCATAACAACAGAAAAATCTATCTCAGCTTCAGCAGCATTCAGATTTTGTGTGGTTTCCTTAACACAAACTCTCTTGCTGGCTGAATGAACTGTTACTGATTTGAAATCAAGTTACTGACAATTCTACCTATTATACCCATTGCACTTCATTTCATGTTGGATTATTTCAACAAGGATATGACTTTGCAGTTTGCCCATTAGCATTCCATATAGGCTTTAAAATACTGCTTCCAGGTTATGTTCAATGACAATGCTCTACATAATTTTATAAGTTTACAAAAGGGTTTGTGTATTGTTGCATAACTGTGTATTCTTTTGTCTTTTTTGCTCAGAGGAAATCTACCGATATAGTTGTGTTATGGGCCAAACTTGTATATTATGAAAACATTTTGAGATGACAGAACTTAATTACGTATGGCATATATTCTATAGACTTCTAAATGTTCTGTGTCTTCAGGGTGACTTTCTGTCATGTACACCTTAGAAACCAGTTTCTTTCTTAATCTAACACAAAATGATAATGAAAATCTGTATTAGTTTAAGGTTATAGAAAGACTTAAATCTATCCTACAAAAGAATAGATAAGAAACTCAATCTGTGCATATTCACCTGATAGCCTGCATAAAAGTCATATAAGAATATGACTGGTTAAAAAAGAAAAGCTTCATGTTAAATATATTAAATGTGATAATTCAGTATATTGTTTTAAGACAACTTACTATACAGAACTTGCTTGCAAGGGAAAAATTATAATTTTTCTGTGTCTTCAGAAACATATGTTGCTGGATTTTTTTCTGTGATTTCCTTAATGGAATGGAAGGGAGCTTTCATATCAACTTCCCAGCCAAAAAAAAAGCCTCACAAAACTTCTGTACTCACAGTATCTTCTGTAATTAGAAATTCTTCAATATTAATGTCAAAAGTAATAGCAAAAATAGAAATTCATTTGTTATATTAACTATATAAGTAAGCTTTTTAATAGTAGACTCAGTGAAACTATGGATGAATAACTGTACATGAACTCACATGGTAGCTACTGTTTTGTATTCTTTCAGTTGAGTATCCATGAAAAGAGGCAGTTTCTAATACCGAAAAACAAGCAACCTTTCTTATTTGGCAGTTATTTGAGGTCTTTATCCCACATAAGGAGCTCAATAATTCAAAATGATTGTTCTGCTTCAGACATATGTCATTTCACACAGAGTCACTATATCAGAGATCATGGATGTAAATTTTAATATGGCTTACAACATATCACAAGACTCAGANATTTGTTATATTAACTATATAAGTAAGCTTTTTAATAGTAGACTCAGTGAAACTATGGATGAATAACTGTACATGAACTCACATGGTAGCTACTGTTTTGTATTCTTTCAGTTGAGTATCCATGAAAAGAGGCAGTTTCTAATACCGAAAAACAAGCAACCTTTCTTATTTGGCAGTTATTTGAGGTCTTTATCCCACATAAGGAGCTCAATAATTCAAAATGATTGTTCTGCTTCAGACATATGTCATTTCACACAGAGTCACTATATCAGAGATCATGGATGTAAATTTTAATATGGCTTACAACATATCACAAGACTCAGACATAGAAATGACTCTGAGAAGGGTGTAATAGTGCCTTGTGTTTTAAATTTCCCTTTCATATTCAAAGAAAAAGTCCAAAGTCAGCAAGCCCCAAGCACTTTCTTCTCCAACTTATCTCTTGGCTGTTGGAGAGCCATCTCCCACTCGCTGATGTGGAACAGCTGCAGTGAGCTCCTTGTTCTCCTGTTTCCCACATCAGTTCCAAGGTTGGTGGTGAATCACTTTTGTTGTTCACAGAAAAGTTGAATCTATTTTTAGACATGGAAAATAAGAACGTTTTCTTTTACCAATCAATTTTAGAACTTTTTGTTACATGGCAATAGGAGCGATGTATTCTGTGTCTATATGATACAATGCTTTAATGTGTTATCTTAAAAATACAAGACACATCTTTAAAGCTAAGGTTTATTTCTTGTAGACAACAGATGGATAGATTTTGTGTTTTTTCATCCATTCGGTCAGCTTGTCTTTTGAAATTGAGGTCATTTATTTTAAAAATCATTATTGAAATGTGTGTGTTAATTGCAGACACCACTTTGTTACTTTTTGGTGCTGCTTGTATACTCAGTGGTGCTTTTGTGTTTTAGTTATTATGACTTCATTTTTCTTTCCACAGTCTTTTGACTGTGCTCATTCTTTCTATTGCTCCCTATTCTTAGGTTTGGTTTGTTGGATATAATTTTTAGGCTAGTTATATTGTAGAAAGTTTTCTTTTCTCCGTCAACAATAGGAGACAGTTGTTGTATTACTCTAGACTGGCTCTCAGAGTCTTTTGGGATTGGAATGCATTGCTCCACGTTTTTCTGCCTTTCAAGATTAAGGTAGGGAAATCGACTATTATTCTTATGGGCTTTGCTTTTCATATGACATGATTTTTTTAATTCAAACTTTCTTGCACTTACTTTGTTATGTATACTTGGTGTTTTAATCATGATATGCTATGGGGATTAACTTTTCTGGTCTAGCCTTTTTGGTGTTCTGGGTGCCTTTGTATCCTTATTTTGGGGAAGTTTTCTTCTTTGAAATTTTAAAGAACTTAGTCTATGCCACTAACTTGGTACTCTTTCTGTAAAATTAAATAATTTATCTTGTATCCCAACTGCAGTTTTTTCTCCCTCCTCTTCTGCCATTTTCTGCTGCCACCTCCCCCAATCCACTCCTCCTGTTTCTGTTCAGAAAAGAACAGGCCTCCCATGGATATCAACATAACATAGCATATCAAGTTACAGTAGGACTAATTACCTCCCTTATATTAAGGCAAGATTCCCCAAAACAGCCACAGCATTAGAGACAGCCCCTGCTACCACTGATAGGAGTCCCACAAAAGGACCAAGCTAAATAAGTGCCACATATATGTCTAGAGGGTCTAGATTAGTCCCATGCAGACTCCCTGTTTGTTAGTTCAGTCCCTGTGTGTGCCTTTGGGCCCAGGTTTGCTGTTTACATGAATTTTCTTGTAATGTCTTTGACCCTTCAAGCTGAACTAGGGATTTCTGTCCCTTACTGATGCCTATAATTCAAAATTTTCATCTATTCATGGTGTTCCACATTTCCTATATATTGCTTTCTTGTGTGTTTCTTTACATGTTTTCATATTGTTTGCATACAGTCTAGGTCCTCTGATTTATTGTTGAGTCTTGATGGTCTCTCTTCTACCTTATTTGTTCTATTGTAAAGTTCTTATTTTGTTTATCTAGTTTTGTGACTGGATTTTCCAATTACATCTTCATTTCATCTTGAGTTTCTTCAATGTTTATCTTTCTTGTATTCCATTTACAAGTTGTGGATTATTATTATCATTTCTATCAGCCTTATGTTTGTTTTTTATGGGCATCACTCAGGCATTTATTTTCCTTTAGTTCTTTTGTAGGAGTGGTAGGTTTTTGAAGGAGCTAAATGGCTTGATCTTTCATATTGTTTTGAGGTCTGGACAAGTGGACTTATTTTGTTATTTATATGTTGGATATGGGCAGAGTAGCTTTGATCATAATAAGATGTGCAGGTGGTTTGAGCCTGGGGGATTGATATGCCTTAGGAAGAATGAAGTCATGTAGGAAGAAAGTATTGGTCTGGTATTCAGGATGTTCATCTTGGTCCAAGCCTGAAGAATAGTTGTAGATCTGCTTGGGTTGAGAGGTTTGATATATCTTCGGAGAGTTTTGTGTGTTAAGGGGTAGACTGTGTGGGTCCTGGTAGAAGCCCATAGGTTGGTAATAGTGTAGGCAGGGTTGGCCACACTAAGCCAGGACACTGCATGTGAGAACAAGACAAGATCTGGCTCGTTGGGAAGGGTGTAAAAATGTGAGGGTCAGGCAAACTCTGTCCTAAACCCTACCCTATTGCTGAAGTCTTATATGTGTAATAATTAGATATTTTCACATGTGTCATAGCTAAGGAGGAATTGGCAATTGATGGCTACTGAGGGAGGGAGAGTCTGTTTTCTTTAAGAATGTGGCTCCTGTTAGTATACCCATGCTCCAGTGGATGGTCGTACACCCATACACATATAAGAGCACTAAGTGGGCTCAGTGGGTTTAAAATAACATAGAGAAGATATGGATATATGAACATATCAATAAAACAAATAAAAAAAGAAATGGCATTCCTTTTACTTCTCAGGATTATCTAAAAAATTAAAATAAAAAGAGCATGCTAATTTTGAATAAACAGCTATTTTCTTTACATTGTTTTAATCTTACAACTTTTATTTAACAATGCCAGTGTATGAACATGCATATTAACTCTAGTTTATAAATTTTTATTGGTATTGATATTGATAATGATAGTGGTAAAACACAAAGGGATCTAGAATAAG
>LOEQ01012086.1:33514-43848 GCA_001685075.1 Bramus lutescens
ATTTTGTATTAGCTTCTATCTAGCCTTGAAGGAAGTGTGTCAACTTCTGTGATCGATGTTTATTCAGTTTCTGTGAAAGTATAAATACTTTACCTTGCTTAAATAAAGTGCAGCAGATTTCACATCACTCTTGTGTGTGTGAGTCTGTCATTAGCCGAATCCCGAGTTCTCCTGTCTTTCACCATAGTTCTCCCTCGGTTCGTGGGTCCCGTGAGAACCGGTCCGTGGCATTTTCCAATAGTTAATTCCTTTTAAACATAAACAGAGCAAATTAAAAGTCTAACCTTTCAGCTAATGCAGAAGATTTCTAGACAAATTCTCAATATCTTGTAGACAATGCAAATGCTTAGATGCTTTGGCCTCTTCCTTGCTACCCGAGACATCATCTTGTTCAAAGTCATAGTTCTGCTAGTAATTGCTGAGAATCATAAACAATGCACTGAGACTCAGGGGGACTCAAGTCACAGAGGTAGACAACTTTTAGAAACTGTAGCTGAAGCTTTCTTTTATGTATCCTCTTTTATAGCATAGAAAAAATGTTACATTCCTGGGATGTCTAGTATTCTCCAGGGTGTTCACAGTATCTACTCCTAGAATTTGATGAGAAAGATATTCAAGCTATATACAAACCTCTGTAATTTAGTGGACTTCTTAGACATTTAATGTGTTCCAGGATATTCAGAGTTTTCTCTCTCCTTTATCCCTTTGTGTATATCTTTAATGATGGTTAATAACTGTGTTTTTCTTTTAAAACTCTTTATTATAATTTTCAAAATTATTTTAAATGATTGAAAATTTCACATAGTATATTCTTACCATATTCACCAGCCCTCTTCTAAGTCCTCCTAGACATATCTCTTTACCAACTCAACTTTTAATCTTTATATATTGGAAAAGTTTGAGTTCAATTTATGCTTCTCATATACTTTTAGCAGTAGAGCTATCCACTGGAGCATAATGCACTTACCAGAGTCCACATCCTTACATAAAATTGATTCTCCCTCTCCCAGAAACTATCAAATTACAATATCTCCTTAGACATAAGTAAGACTTTGTGCCTACTTCATACTTCCATGCTAGAATTTTTTCTGACTTGAACTTGTTTAGGGCTTATTCACTGTGTCACAACTACTGTGAGTTCAGTTGTCCAACTGACCTGTTGTTCCAGAAAATCTTGTTTCCTTTTAGTCATCTATGACCTCTGGCTCTTACAGTCCTTTTGTCCACTCTTTCACTATGATTGTTGAGTCTCATGGGGGTATGATATAGATGTCTTATTTAGGGCTCAGCACTCTGTAGTCTTTTCCCCTGCACCCTGATAATTAATCAGTCTCTGTCAATTGTCATGTAATGCAAAGAAAAAGAAAGGCTTCTCTGATGATGGTTAGAGATATGCTAATTTATAAATATAGTGATAAGTCCCTATCAATTTAATGCTGTATATGTCTAGCATAATAATAGCTATGCTAGCAGATTCTTCCTAGTGCCTATGACTTATCTATCCACAGATTCTTGGCCCTAACCATAATCACGCCAGGTGTGGATTCTTACCTTGTAAAGTGGATCTTACATTCAATCAGAAAGTAGCTAGTTATTTATTCTTCAAGTATTATTGCCATTATTGCATCAGCAGACATATCATCTCGTGGCTGTCATTATTGTAGCTCACAAGAGTTGCATATGTTAAATCTGATGACTTTTCTTCTCCTGTAGCAGGGTCAATAGCATCTTGCAGAATTACGAAATGTAGCCAGTAGGGATGAAGCTTCCAGGAGAGCACTAGCTTGATTTCTCCATGTTCTATGACTAAAGTATGTGGTTTCTTCAGCAACAGAGTCTCACTGTCAAGTTCTAGAGGGTAACCAAGAGCAAAGGCAGCAATCTGTCTGTTGTGGGGTTGGTAAAGATCTTTTCCGATTCTGTGGGGTGCTTTTTTGTCTTATTGACTGTGTCCTTTGCCTTACAGAAGCTTGTCAGTTTCAGTAGGTCCCAATTATTAATTGTTGCTCTCAGTGTCTGTGCTACTGGCATTTTATTAAGGAGGTGATCTCCTATGACCATGCCTTTAAGGCTATGTCCCACTTTCTCTTCCATAAAGTTCAGTGTATCTGGATTTATGTTGAGGTCTTTGATCCATTTGGGCTAGAGTGAATTCTGTGCACGGGGGTACATATGGATTTCTATGCATTCTTCTGCATGTTGACATCCAGTTATGTCAGCACCATTTGTTGTAGATGCTTTTTCCCCATTGTACAATTTGGTTTCTTTACACAAAATCAGCTGTTTATAGGTGTGTGGATTAATATCAGGGTCTTCTTTAAATAGTACCCAGACATAGAAGAGTCTATGCTATGATTCTCCTACCATAGTGGTTATAGTCTTCCTAGTTAGGCTACAATATTTACCAGGTATTAATTATCACAACAGAAGCACTGAGAATGGGACAGTAATCTAGTAAGAGGATTACCATAAGATGTCTCTGGATTTGGAAACAAGGGTATGCCATCCATAACTACAGTCTTCTGGAAAATAGTTTCTACTGTTTTACTGGCCTCTTATTCAAATGCAGTGACTGTTTATAGGAAGCTAATTGGCCATGTAATCAGACCAATTCGTCATAAGTTAGGATATGTGAAAATCACTAAATATTAAGACTTTGTTTATCCAATAATATTTCAATGTAAGGTGGTACTGATGGGTTATATTGAGATAAGTAGTAGTGGACACAAGCAAGATCCTTGGCAGGTTTTTCACACTGCCATGCAAACTGTCACTGCTCCATAAATGTCACTCTCTCAGCTCACTTCTGTGAATACATAGGAGAATTCTATAGTAATAACTTAAGGAAAGTAGCAAGATTCATTTACACATAGATTACCTTAGCATGTAAACACAAGTAAGAGTGAGTAGTTGTTGAATTATAGTCTCCTACATTTGATGGATCGTTGTAAAGTTAATAGGTAGGGCTTAAGGAGATCCACCTGCAGTCTTTCATAGGGAACATAAAAGCACTTCAGTGGACAGTAGATAGTGCCAATCTTCTTCTACTTGATCAGAATTCATTTCTTCTATCAATAAAGCGGTATTTTCTTGCATAAAACTATAATTTAAAGAGAGTTTTGCTGTGGCTGTGGTGAAAATATGTTCTTTTCTGAGAAAGATATTATAGAAAGTTGATGTCTAGTGAATTGTCAGTTGGCTAGGTGGAGAAAGATAAAGGGTTTAGAAAAAAGTGAATTTTGACATATATACAAGTAAATGGACACAAAGGGGGTATTATAAAGTGTGAATTATTGAATCTTGTGCTAACACTTAACAGATATCACCATTCATGTACATAAAACTAGGCAGAAAAGCATTTGGCCACATTAGGTTAATAAGTACCTGTTATCAATGGCCTAGTGCTTGGAGAAAAGCTACTTCAACAACATGGCCAGAGTATCAGAAAAGACTATTCTGATTTTAGTTAAAAACATGAACTCCCATTGATCAAGATTGCACTTGTTACTGGAGCCAATGATGGCCAAACCTGTTATTAGCCTTAGTATGTTCTTGTCTCTTAAGAACTGTAATTTGTCACTTGGTAGCAACTGGGTCACACTAGGCTCCTTCTATTATGGCAAGTACTTCATTTTCATAACAGATATTTAGTTGGGGTGCTGCTTTGTATTTACTTCATGCAAAGTTTCATCCAGTACCACTGTTCAAGGGTTTATACAGCACTGAAAATTGTGATTACACATAATATAGTTGTAGACAAGAGATATATATTCACTGTAAAGGTGGCATGAGATTGGACTATTGATTGTAGTCATCATATCACAGATCATATCATAGTACATCAGTCATATTTTACATTTTATAATCAGGAAACTTTTATTCCCATGTAGTATTGAAACAGCTTGCTGAAGGCAGTTGAGGCTTAAACCCACAACCTTCAGGACATTGGATATGTTCCAAATTAATGATTTTTACGTAGTTTCTTGCTAGTATACAGACAACTTCGGAACCAAGAAATGAAATCAGCAGTTTCTATACGCTTGTCATTTTCCTTACTGGCTCACTGTAAGCTTGTGTTTTCTCTAATTATACAACTCTGAACTCTGCAAGGTTAGGCAGAGTTTTATTAGAAAAGGACACAACTTTTCCACTAACACAGTAGGATTCCAATTGAACTATAAACTACAATGTGACACAAGAAAAAAATGGTCACTTTTTACAAGAGAAGAAATACCTGATATCATGAGAAACAATGATGCTTAAACAACAGGCACATATAGGAATGTGTAATGTGGGATGTTCTTCTTTATATGTGTTGCTTTTATTGGTTAGTTCAGATTAAAATGCCATGATGTTTGATGAACTATCATCTTTCTAATGAAGAGGAGTCATCTCTTGATCAGATCAATTCTTTATCAATTTTGATGATGTCCATAGCTTTCTTCTCCTGTGGAAACAAAAGGAAGACCCCTTCCCCAACATAACACATGTCCTGGTTTCCATTCTGAGGTCAGCACATCTTTAAAGTACATTGGGTGATTTAATTTCATAGTTTTTTTCTACCATCCAAGGTGTCCCTGCAAGCTGTTGTTCCTTTCTCATTAGCAATTAGAAAATTCAAGGTTAATAAAGCATTATGCAATCTAGTTCTGATGGTATATATCATCCCTTTCTGTTTATTTAGCATATCCTTTAGAGTTATTTGATCTTCCTTTAACTGCCTGTTAGTATTGTGTGGCAGATCTGTAATATACTTTATAGTATAAGCAAAAACTTTTTAATTAGACATAAAAGAGGATATGATGTGGGGTGACCTTCTGTATATGTGTTTCTTTTATTGGTTGATGAATAAAGTTATATTGGCCAATGGCTTAGCAGAGTAAAGCCAGGTGAGAAAATCAAACAGAAATAGAGAGAATAGGTGGAGTCAAGGAGATGCCATGTAACTGCCTAAGAAGAAACACACCAGGCCCTTACCAGTAAGCCTCAGCCTCATGGTGATACACAGATTAATAGAAATGGTTTAATTTAAGATACAAGAGCTAGCTAGGAATATGCCTGAGCTGTTGATCAAATAATGCTATAATTAATATGGTTTCTATGTGATTATTCAGGTTTGAGCAGCCAGGAAATCAAAGTGCAGCCTCTGTTTACAAATGTGTGAAATCCAGGTACTACACATGAGTGCTTCATCTTATCCGCTTGTCCAAATGTAACTGTAAAGGGACAAGAATGGCTACCCTGTTGTGAGAAGGAAAGAGTGACTAGACAATAAACTAAGGGGTAAAAATTTCAGTTTATATGTAAGCAAATGGTAGGGTTATTTAAAGTGAAATTGGAAGCAGGAGCTGTCTAGTAACTGTATCTAAATATAGCAGGGGAACTATTGTTTGCCTTATTGATCTTCTTCTAAGCTTCCCCAAAGCCATAAGTAGTCATTGGAATTATCTAGATCTTTCCTCTGAGAAAAAAGGTCTCTGTGACATAAAATGTGATCCTGATAGAGACTAATATGTGACAACCAGATCCACTTTCAAAGAAGGACATATTACTCAACTCTGAAGGGTCTCAATCTGCTGCAAAACCTGTCTCATGAGAGGTCACATTCTTCTCAAGAGATCTAGTATGCTCCACTGAGCAAAACAGTAGTACAAAAGCAAAGCCATTATAGTTTTTCATAAGACACTAGGAAAGCCATCACCCCATAGCTCCCTAAATCACACTTCATGTTATCTCTCTGCCTTAATAAACACCTGCTTCCTAAACTCTAACAGAAATTGCTTTCAGAGAATCCAACTCAGAACAATAAATGTATTAGTATTTTTCTCAAATTCAAACATACAGTAACAATGCTTGTTCTTTTCATTTAGTTTGATATTATTCTAAACTATTAAAATGGTATATAGTTAGTATAAATCAACCTTTGAATGAATTTTATTAACTAAAATATTAGAGAACTAAACATTTCAGTTTTCACATTTTATTTTCTTTGATGCTGGGAAGCACTATATTGAAGGTTACTTGATCATCTCTTGAAAATATTGATAATGTTAAATATTAATATTTTGAGCATCCAAGTTGGTAGATGATTTGGACTAGAAAGATTAATATTTGAGTTCTGAATGTCTTTTTGCTATTTTCAACACCTTTCATTTAATATTTAAGAATATTTTCAAATCATTTGAATAACTCAGGAACACTTGCATATTGTTGAAATTAATTTTGTATTTTGCCATACTGTTGATTTGAATACTTGAAAATATTTTAAAGCTATTAACCAAGGGGAAAAAACAGCATTTGTATATTTATGTATAATTGAAATGTGAGTGTTTTCTTTTTTCAATATTTAATAAAGCACAAATACAGACTCATTTAATAAAAAGGTAAAAATAGAAAACAATAAATGTCTGAAATTATTTATGTCAAGTTTGAGGTTTGACAGCTGTGTCATTCTTTGAACAGTATTTAATTAGGTCACCAGTTCATTCCCGAAAGTCCATTTTCTAGGCAGCTCAACAGATGTTTAGAAGTCAGTTTTAAATGGAGATGCATATTAAAACAGTTCAAATTATTAACATGTAATGCAATTTGTCTGGATATGGAAAAGACTAGATGGGGTGAGTTCTGTTGAAAACAAGACTCTTAGAGTGTCTGAGGCACTCAAGTATCTGCCAGACATTTATCTAAGTAGTTTTAAATTTTTATTTTTGAGATTGTATTTTAATTATAACATTTCTCCCTTCCCTTTCCTTTCTCCTTCAATTTTGTGGCCTTTTTAAATCAGCTGCTTTTGCATGTATGTATGTATTTGCATATACATATATATTCTCAAATACAACCTGTGTAATCTCTATGATGTTACTGATCATCAGCTATTGGACAATCATTGATGTGCTTTTTCTCCTTTTCTGCTTCCAGCTTTACTCAACTGCCTGCAGTCCTTGTGGAAAGCTGAAGCCTTACGTCTTTTTCCAATTCAGGCAGGCATATTTGTTGGTGTCATCTTTACTCAGCTCAGGTTTTGACAGTCATGTTGGTGAGCCTGTATGAGTGTAGGTTTTGATCTTACTTGACAATCTCTCAGCAAACTTCTTGGTCCTCAGACTCTTAAAATCTTTCTTCCCACTCTTCATCAATGTTCTCTGAGCCTTAGGTGTGGGAGGGTTTTATAGATGTATCGATTGTGACGGGGCTCTGTAACTCTACATATTTCATGTATTCTCTCATTCAAGCAGGAAGGCAATATTGTGGGGTAGACATTGTAGTAATCATGTTTCAGAGATTGCTGTAACAAACCTTGTATTAGTAACTTGCCTTATTATTATGATAAAAAAAAACTTACAAAATCAAACTAAAGAAGGAAGAGCTTATTTTGGCTTAATAACATGGTGTGACAATCTACCATGGCTTGAAATCCATGGCAGTCGAAACTTAAGGCAGCCTGTCTCGTTACATATTTCAGCCACGAGTCAGAGAGAGCTAGATCTCTTGCGTTTATTCAGTCCAACCCATGGAACAGTGTGAAACAGGCCACATTTAGGATGTGTTTTCCAACTTGGATTAACCTAATGTAGATAATATCACACATAAATGCTCAAATATTTGCTTCAATAGTCATTCTAAACCCTAAGATGTTGACAACCAAAACTAACCATCACGAGTCCTGAAAAGTATATTTCAAGCGAGCACCTTGTAGGTATGAGGAATGATACATTTCAAGATTTATATTTCTGTGGACTCCTCCCTGCTTTTATTCATTTTTAATTTATTTCCCTGGAATATATTTAAACTACTTTTTCCTAATGTGCAACCATTTTTCCTTCTTCTGATCTTTTTGGTCACACCTAATGCGGAGTTCCTCATAATGAAAGCTCACAGGGGTGTGCTTTCCTAGATGTAGCTCATGATTGAGCCTATGAGTCACAGCTTTCACTTGACTGTTAAACTATTGGCAAGAGTTGGCTACTTAACTTTGATCTGAGTTGTAATTCCCTACTGCACCAAATCTATTATGAGCCTTATGTATTTAATTGCAGGGCAGGAGTAAATAAAAAGGCAAGACGGGAAGAGAGGATGGGAAATGACATTAAAAGGTATTTTTTTCCTAAGTTGCTCATAGTCAATCAATTTCATTGCTCAAGCCATATAAACTGCTACAGAGTTCATAAGGGAAAAGTACACATTAGAAAAGTCATTAGATGAGTAATAAGTGTCAGTAGCTTGCGTACCCAAATATTCTGTCTTTTACTAAATTTACATACTTTGGGCATTCCCATAAACTCTAGTTTTCCCCCTGATGTACACAGTACACCACATTATCTGGTTAATAAAGTAGGAGGAGAGAATACCATTAAATGTTTTGATGTTTTCTACATTGTTATTTTTCCCACTAAATTGGATTATATTAGACTTCAAATATAGTCCTTTAAAAATGTACATTATAAGTGATCATTGGGGTTTCATAATCTTAGAGCTTTTGTTCCTGAAACAAGATCTTACTTTCTTACCTCATCCCAAACCTCCTATGCCCATCTATATGGACATACATGGGAATCATTCACCCTAGGACTCATCTGAAGTGGGAATTTTACAAATTACCTGATGAGGGTAGGCTGCAAAGAAAGCCTGTCACACTGAAATATTTTCATTCTTCCATATACTCATCCAGTCAGTAACTCATTCAATGAATGTTCAGCTTGATTTCAGTAGATGTCTTTAGCATGTGGCTACGAAAACAACAGGCTGAAATTGCTATCAAAATACAGCTTTTAATGTAATAACTGTTAATTATTTTTTCCAGGAGTTGTATTGCTTAGTGTTATTAGAATATATTGAAAAATGCCCACTATACTTAAAAGAAAATTAGCATGTCATGCTAAATAATCCATTTTCTCAAAAGTTATAGATTTATAGATGAATATCAGCAACAAAGTCTATGTGAATGTCTTACTTTTAAATGAAACCTTAATATTTTAATAATTTTTTGAAAGAAACCAATATTCAAGAAGAGGAACAATAATAGGATTTTTAAATATTCTTCCAAATTTTCTTTACATATTACATGTTTTTAATTGGAATTTCTGTTTTATTTTGTTGTGTTTTAGCTGCTAGAATATAGTTATTTCTCTTAGTTACAGAGGCTAAGACTTCCAATCAATGTACTGGCAGGTCCAGAGTCTGAGGATGGTATCATTTGTTTGAAGATGTCATCTGTTAATTGTGTCCTCACATGGCAAGGTGGCAAAAGAAAAAAATGAGACCATCAAGTATAAAGCTTCTTTTATACAGGGAAATCCTACTATTCATGATGTTGTAGACTTCATGGCATACACCCTAAAGCCATTTATGCATATTGTTATTATCATGAGAATTAAGTTTCATCATATATTGGGGTGATGATCAAACCACCACAGTTTAGGTACTTCTATCCAAGTGTTAACCAAGGCTGAATTTTCTTAGTTTCTGAGACTGATGAGCTCAAACTAGTTCAGGATGGTTTGGCCAAAAGTAATTTAACTATTTCTTGTATTCTTGAATTATTTATTTGTTTGTTTGTTTGTTTGTTTTTCAAAACTGGGTTTCTCTATTGCTTTGGAGTTTGTACTGGAAACTAGCACATGTAGACTAGGCTGGCCTCAAACTTACAGAGATCTGCCTGCCTTTGCCTCTTGAGTGCTGGGATTAAAGACATGTATCTTGAATTTTTAAATTTTTAGCTGTTCATTTTTAATTGAACATTTTTCATGACCCTAAGTAAAAACAAAGCACATACATGGATACTATGATGATGTAATATTTAGTACATTGAAGAAGGAAAGTACATTGAAGAAGGATAGTAAAGTAGAGAGGAAGTTAATGGTTCCTGAATATTCCCTCAGGTAAATGGAAGAGGTTGAAATACTGTATTAAGTCTAAGTCTCAAATGTTTTAAGTAGATTAATTCTATAGGGAAAAAAAGACTTAAAGCAGAAGTTGATTCATTATTACAGCACATAATTACTAAACCTAATCCCAAGTTGGCTTTGTGTAGGTATTGAGGAGATAGTATGTTGGATAATGAGCAGATCAAAATTGAAAGAGCAACTGAGAACCAATGTTAAGAAGAAATTCAAATTAAGAGTGGGCACATATAAAGGGGAATTGTTAATAGGTTAGACTATATCTAAAAAAATCATTAAGTTGTATACAATAAAAAAGTATGAACAGGATATTGTAATAAAATAAAAAAAACGAATCCTCTATGTTTATTAAAGGCTCCGGATCATGTTTTATTTTATTATTATTAAAAATTTCCACCTCATCTCTTCATCCCATTTCCCTCCCCTCCCCCTCGC
>LOEQ01012087.1:2015-16761 GCA_001685075.1 Bramus lutescens
CGGCTTGCTGTATATTGCTTTTATTATATTTAGGAATGAACATTGTATCCCTAATCTCTCCAAGACCTTTATCATAAAGGGGAGTTGAATTTTATCAAATGCTTTTTCCGCATCTAATGAATTGATCATGTTTTTTCTTTCAGTTTATTTATAGGATGGATTACATTGATAGATATTTGTATGTTGAACCAGCCCCGATTCTCTGATATTAAGCCTACTCAATCATAATTTATAACTTTTTGGATGAGTTCTTGGATTCGGTTTGCCAGTATTTTATTGAGAATTTTTGCATTGATGTTCATGATTGAGATTGGTCTGTAATTCTCTTTCTTGGTTGAGTCTCTGTATAGTTTTGATATCAGGGTGACTGTAGCTTCATAAAAGGAGTTTGGCAATGACTCTTCTGTTTCTGTTTTGTGAAACACATTAAGGAGTATAGATATTAGCTCTTCTTGGAACTTCTCAGTGTATCTTTCTTGGCTGTCCTGGAAATTTCTCTGTAGATCAGGCTGGCCTTAAACTCAAAGTTTTTGAAGGGAAGGTCTTGCCTTGTCAGGAAACACACTTAACTACTATAAGTGACAGGTGGGTGAGCTGGATATGAGACTTGTGCCACCAGATAAAGGTCACTCTGTTTTTGGATAGAGGCATGGAGCTTGGTTAATTAATATATGGCTTATGCAATGTAACAGTGGTCAGACTGACTTTGACCTCTGCTGGAGGGAGAGGTATTCACATTTAGTTCATAGCATACTCTATGCATTCTCTAGTTTCTTATAAGTCCTGGTTTGTATAATGTTACATGAAAATCATATTTTTCCAAATAGATGCAAATCAGAAGTTACAATGTATGTATGTATAGTATCTAGAATTAACAATTATCAACTTCTAAATAACTTTATCTCATCAACATTCTGTGCTTTTCTTTCTACACCACTAGATAATTGCACACAAATATCAAATATCATACTATAATCATGAAAAAATATTTCAGAATACACACAAATGATAAGTATTTCATTCTTGCACCTAATTAGACACCATGATTATTTCTTAATAGTATTAAGTATCTAGTCCCTGTTCAAGTATGCCTTCAAGCTAAACAACTACTTGTTCAACTCAGGAATTACATGATGCCTTATAACCTCCTTAAAGCATTCTGAACCAGAATCTTCTGATGTGAGATTTCCCTCTGTATGCTGTGATTACCATTAATGAATAAAGAACTGCTTTGGGCCTAAAGCAGAGCTATAGGGGAACAGAGCTAGGTGGGGAAAACTAAACAGAATGCTGGGAGAAAGAAGGTCATGGTCAGAGAGAAACCATGGAGCTGTAGGAGACAGATGCCAGTCAGAAATTTACTTGGTAAGCCACAGCCATGTGACGATATACAAATTAATAAAAATGGGTTAAATTAAGATGTAACAGTTAGCCAATAAAAAGCTAGAGCTAATGGGCCAAGCAATGATTTAATTAATACTGTATCTATGTGATTATTTCAGGTCTAAGCTAACTGGGTGGCCGGGAACCAACAAGCAACCTCCTTACAACAAATTTCCTTACTTTCTACCTTTTGTTTTTTCACAAATAAAAGTTGTTTACTAAATTACCATATTGTTTTTATTGAGCTATATACTTTTCTCCACTCCCTTCTGTTCCTCCCCTCTTTCCCTCTACCCTCTCCAATTACTGCCATACTCCCAATTTACTCAGGGAAACTTGTCTTTTTCTCCTTCCTCTGTAGATCCACATATGTCTCCCTTAGGGTCCACTTTGTTGTCTAAGTTCTCTGGGTTTGTGAACTGTACACTGGTTTTTCTTTGCTTTATGTATAAAACTCACTTATGAGTGAGTATATATAATATTTTACTTTCTGGGTCTTGGATCCTCAATCAATACGGTCCATTTGCTGCAAATTTCATGATGTCATTTTTTTACCACTGTGCACTACTCCATTATGTAAATATACATTTTCTTTATTCATTCTTCGGTTGAGGAGCATCTAGGTTGTTTCCAGGTTCTAGCTGTTACAAATAATACTGCTATGAACATAGTTGAGCACATGTACTTTTGGTATGATTGAACATTCTCTGGGCATATAACCCAAAATGGTATTGTTGGGTCTTGAAGTGATTATTTCCTAATTTTATGAGAAATCACCATGCTGATTTCCATAGCAATTCTATATGTTTGCACTCCCACCAGCCATGGAGAAGTGCTCCCCTTACCGCACATCCTCTCCAGCATAAGCTGTCCTCAGTGTTTTGGATATTGGCCATTCTGACAGCTGTAAGATGGACTCTCAGAGTTGCTTTGATTTGCATTTCTCTGATGGTTAAGGATGTTAAGCATTTTCTAAAGTATTTTTCAGCTATTTGGTATTCATCGGTTAACAGTTCTCTGTTTAGGTTTGTACACCATTTTTTATTGGGTTATTTGTTCTTTTGACATCAAGTTTCTTGTATTCTTTGTATATGTTACAAATAAGCCCTCTGTCTGATTAGTGTTGGTGAAGATATTTTCCCATTCTGTAGGATGCTGTTTTGTCTTATGGACCATGTCCTTTGCTTTACAGAAACTTCTCAATTTCAGGTGGTCCCATTTATTAATTGTTACCCTCAGTGTCTGTGCTACTGGAGTTATATTTAGGAAGTGATCTCCTGTGTCAATGCATCCAATTGCACTTTGCATTTTCTCTTCTATGAGGTTCAGTATGTTCAGTTTTATGTTGACGTCTTTGATACATTTGGACTTGAGTTTTGTGTATGGTGATAGATAGGGATCTATTTTCATTCTTCTACATGTTTATATCCAGTTATGCCAGCATCATCTGTTGAAGATGCTTTCTTTTATCTATTTTACATTTTTAGCTTCTTTGTCAAAAATCCAGTGTTTGTGGGAGTGTATATTAATATCTGGGTCTTCAATTTCATGTCCTCCTTTCTGCTTTATGCCAATACCAGGCTGTTTTCAGAACTATAGCTCTGTAGAGTTTTGAGGAGCAACCATCTGATTGTTGGATCCACTGGAACTTGGAGGAGCGGTCACCAGAGACACAGTTCCAGCTACACCAATCGGAGAAAATGATGGATAGACAATAAGGTAAGAACACACTCAACAACACCAAGAGCAACACGGCATCATCAAAAACTAGTGGCTCAACAACAACAAAAATTGAACATCCCAAAGCAGATGAAGCAGAAGAAAGCAACCTTAAAAACAACTTTAGGAAAATGTTTAAAGAGGAAATAAAAAACCTCCTCAAAGAAATTGAGGAAAAGACAAACAAAAAATTGAAAGAAATCAACAAATTTCTTAAAGAAAACCAACAAATGAAGGTTTTAATTTAAGAATTGACATCCTAACAAGTGAGAAAAAATTAAATTTCTTTCTCTTAATGCATTGAGCCTTGCATTTTTTAAAGATTTAGCCAAACTTCCTATTTCTCTGCTGTGGTTTCTAGTACTTTCCTCATGAACAGTGGCACTGATAAAAATTTTTCCTTGGCCCTCAGTAGTATAGAAAGTTATTCCTCTGAAGTCTACATGATCATTTTAAAGCTTTATATTTGCTCTTTAGTGGACAAAATATAGATAACATTTCTGTCTCCCCATCCCCAGATAGGTGTTTCCCATATACCTTTCTGGATAGAGAATTATTGACTCAGTTTTCCCATTTCACTTCTTGATTTCTTTTTAGATGTATATTGGCACACTAAACATTCTATTGGAGTATTTCATATATCACAAGGATTGTCTTCCAAAGAAATGTAAATTGTCTTCCCTTATATAAAGTCAATAATCATCAGTGGTCATCGCCTATATTCACTGTTTCATTCAGGTCTGTAAAATGATTCTATTCTAATTCTATGATCTTCATTTACTAGCTAATATGTTTCATAAATAATCATTGTTCAGTAAGTATATCATTACTCTCAAGAATAGTTTCTGAAAAAGCAGTCACTTCTTGACTATTTGACTAAGAGCTTATGGATAGATATCTTGTTTTTTTGACCCAACTTATTACATTCCAAATTAATGTCTTTGCTTCTAAAATATTCCAAAAATGATCAGCAACATTTCATTTGTTGTATTGTAAAATCTTGCATTTAATTTACTTTGGAGTTTTTTCCCCCTTTTACCAATTGTTTGGCTACTTAGTTGTTATTTTTTGTGTTTTTTTTTCTTTCTCTCTATTCTAAATCTCAGCTAACAAGCTTCAGGTTGCTAGTTATCCAGGCAGTGTTGGTTCTGAGCTCCATTTAGTGGTGTGGGACTCAAATTAGACCATTCATTTGTTGCCCACTCCCATAGTTCTGTGCCCCTGTTGTTTCAGCACATCTTGTAGGCCAGATAGATAGAAGGTTGAAGGTTTTGTGGTTGGGTTGGTGTAGGATGAGGCTGCTCTTTCATTTCTAGCCACCCAAATCTGAAATAATCACACAGGAACTATATTATTTGCAATGCTGTTTGGCTGATAGTTCAAGCATATTTCTAGCTAGCTCTTATATCCTAAACTAACCCATCTATATCCATTAATCTTTGCATCACTACAAGGTCATGGCCTACTGGAAAAGTTCCATCCAAAATCTGCCCTCTTATTCTTGCAGCTGCTACATGGTTTCTCTCTGTCTTTGCGTACTTTCTCCCATCATTCAGCTTTGTTTTCCCACCTAGCTCTATTCTACCATGCTACAGAAAACCAGAGCAGCTTTATTCATTAACAAAACACATTCACAGCATACAGAGGGAAATCCCATATTAGGTTTGTATCCCAGTTCCACCACTGGTTCCTTGCCTGGTTAAAAATGTGGCCTGTTCAGCCTCTGTATCCTCTGTTACTAGGATTTCTAGCTAGGTACACCCTCATAGATTCCTGGGAATTTTTTTTTACTGCACACGGTTTCCACATTGCTACCCAAATGTCCTCCAATGTAAGACAGCTCTCTCCATCCTTCTCTTCTACCTGACCCCTCTTGTTTCCATTCCCACCCATCCCAAGTTTACCTCCAAAATTGATTCTATTTCCTCTTTTTAGAGAGATACAAGCATCCCCTTTAGAGTGCTGCTTGTTACTTAGCCTTTCTGGGTCTGTGAATTGTAGCATGCTTATCATTTACTTAATAGCTAATATTCACTTATAAGTGAGTGTATTTTATTTTTATTTTTCTGTGTCTGGGGTACTTTACTCAAGAGTACTTTTCTAGTACTATCCATTGTCTGTGTAACCTATTTCTGTGACTCTTTTTGTCAATTTATCCTCTACTGAGTAGATGGGATCTTTGTAAGATTGTTTACTGAATCCTTTGGACATGAACTCAAGTCTTTGATAGCTGGTTGTTTCCATCTGGGGTCTTTTGTTTGTTATATCTGAAAACAGTATAATATTAGAAAAAGCTGTCTTTCAAATTCTACACTTTAAGTTTTAGAAAACTAGGAAGAAAAAATCAAATATAACAAAATAAAAATCATAATTCATTTTCCATTTTTGTTTTTTAATGAATGTATATTTTAAAAATTAAGTATATGTTTTATCATTTTTATATTTATCTGTAGTAATACAAAATCAGAAATTATCTAATATTGTAATAGCAGGACATCTGATTTTAAAATTTCATGCATTAATATATTATCATATAATTTAACTATTAGAAAAAAAATTAATCTAATAAAAAGTGACTTTCAAATATGGTGATAAAATGTAATAGAAAATTATCAGACTTTTAATTACTGGTTCTAAATAATGCTCTAGAAAGATCAATTCTTAATCTCTCTTCTATATATGATAAGTTATATGTTATATGATGAGTGTCCATTTCCTCAATAGCTTGTCAGTTTGTGTGTGTGTGTATTTCTTTTGTTTTGTGTGTGCGCCTGTGTGTGCATGTGTGTATGTGTGTGTGTGCATTGTGTGTGTGTGTGTAGTATGAGAGATTGAAACTAAGGTTAGACAAGTGGCCTACCATGGAACTGCAATTCTGTTAATGTTCTGTTTGGACTTTTGAGTAGAGGCTTTGGGGACAGACTAGTAATGTTTCTCTCATACTCTGACTTTCTTTAGTATAATCCCTCTTAATGTTTAAGCAACAAAAAATATTACGCCAGTTTCCAATGCCTATTTTTACGTGATCTTAGAAGCACATTTTTTCCTGCTTCCCTTTCAGTGACTGATAAAAGACTTGGATGTACAATAATGTCTGTAACTCTATGAAGAAAGACAAATAGCCTAATTTGCAAAAGGTCAAAGACAAAGGATGTACTGTAGCTTTCTGAGATACACAAATTTAAAAAAGGACACATGAAAAATTGTTCATCACCATTATAATCATAGAGGTACAAATATAAATTTAACAGTTCACATCCAGTTGACTGACTATAAGAAAAAAAGTTAAACAGAATAAAAGTTGGTGAGAATGTAAAGAAATTCAAACTTTCACACACCAGGAGTAGCATCATAAAATACTGTAGCTAATTTTTTCATAATAGTTCTGCAAGAGATAAAAAGTACCAGCGTATGAGCTATTAGTTCCTCTCCTAGGTAAATCACCCCAAAATAAAAATATAAATGAAAAACCTGGTTGCAAATATTTATGGCACTATTATTTACATGTCCAAAATATAAAAACATGAAATATTTATCAACTGATGATAGATAAATATATGATGTACAATAATGAATTATTATATATTAAAATATAGATAGTAACATACAGCCCCCACACCATAAATAAAGCAATGATACATGCTAAAGCCTAGAAAAATGTCAAAGATGGTATTAAAAACCAAAGAAGAAAGTCACAAAAAAATGCAATGTACTATTCCATACATATGAAATGTCCAAAAATAGGCAGGCCTGCCAAGACTGACAGTAGATTGGTGGTTTTGTAGAGCTTGGAGCAGAGAATACAGAAGTAATGGCAATGAGTAAAGGATCATTTGGGGATACTGAAAATGTTCTAAAACCATTGCAACAGTTGAACAAATTGTTTAACATACTAAAAATGCTAGATTTTGTAATACGTGAATTATATATAAACAAGACTTTAGGAAAATAAATGTAGGCATAAGTACAAGACAGAGTAACTGGCCATTTTTTCTCTTATTCTCCAAAATTTGTTGTCAACATCTCAGATGATAATGGTATTACCATGTGGGAAAAATACCTTTCTCAGACAATTTGTCATCTAACATGAAAACAGTGTCTCAGACTGTTTTCTTCTTATGATGGCAATGACACTTATAACTGAATTAAATCTACTGTGACAGAAGAGCCAGGATTCATAGAGCTTTTTATTTTAAAAATGTGTTTTCTCTTGTGGCCCCTGAATTACAATGAATACTATAGGGTATGAAATTCAACCATTTTCTGACATGAAAATGCCAGTGTTCTGTTGTCTATTAAGGAACAATTCAATGTATTCTGTTGGAGAAGCTCATCTTTCCTAGAAAGAGACAAAGTTGAACCTCTCCACTCAGATGACAGTCTTTGGATTCATTTGAAAACTGACCCTGGAGTAAGGGGTAGGACATTTTTCTGTGTTTGATAATCTGAGCTCAATAATTACTTGAGAATGGGTTTTTCTTGGCAGGTCATAATAGGCTACTGTGAGAGGAATGGAGAGAATATTTTTTCAAGAGATTTCAAGTAGTTTTATTTTTGGAGAAGTTTCAATATAGAAGGATATACATGAGAAGCTAAAAGATTATTAACAGACAGGAATAAAGGAGAACAGAGCTGCAAAAGTAATCTGAAAGGGAAAATCTAGTATATGTTGGGAGGAACCCTATAAATATTTAGAGATCCCCTTTGTCAAATGAGTCTGCATCTATGCTGAGTCAACATCAGACATGCAGGCAAGAGAGTATCCATGAATTAACCACTCAACTACTAAGAGCCAAACAAGACTCACATCAAGATAGTAACTCACTTCTCTAAATATTCTCGGAAAGGGCCTCTCTGCACTATTTCAAAGAAAGGCAGTGATGGGGGAGAGGTTAGGTAGAATATACAGGATGAAGGAATTATTGTAAGTAACCTGACTGCATAAGCAGATCTGAGTTTCATAAACAACTGAGTGCCCCAAGATCAAGCTAAATATTCAGTAAGATCTTATTTTGTGGTAAACATAGATTATGAATTATGTTTGAGTTCACTATTTACAATAGGTATGAGAAGACTTAAAGTGTTTAATGGGCAAGCCCTACCATTTATTAAAATGCTCATTTTAAAGGTATAAAGGTTCACCATACTGGAGCTGTCACTTGTGTTTTAAAGTTATGTAAACTGCGTCTCTGTGTGTGCAAGCATCAGGGACAAAGTCATGGGGTTTGAAACAATCACGGAAAATCTCACAAAATATATCATGAGGTTACTCTTAGTCGGCTAATTGTGTCTGAATGGTGAAGTGGGAAAGGCATAGCTAAGGAAAGCCCATGGCAGCGTCTTTATGGATAACAAAGTAGCAGCCTTCAGAGAAGAGCAAAAAGAAAGTCTCACAACTGTTTACCAAACTTCTGAAGTGCCTGAATATTGTCATCAGAAAACTTTTGCTGCTCTGCTTAGATCTTAGAATCCCCATGCCATGCAACTAATATAATTGCATCCGTCAGCCTCACAGGTAACCGGATTCCACAGAACATGCAAGGTGAGATGCTAGCACCAGTTTTAGTAATAATGAAAGCCATACATCATAAATGTAAATTGCAAGGGACCCTGGGGCAGCATGAGGGAGGTATCTTAATGGCTGTAGGTAATTACCAAGCACAGACAGTTGCCAAAATCAGAAATGAAAGAAGGTATAGCTGAGAAATAATCCAGACAGCAAAAGAGATGACCCCTATTTCCTAAAGTATTCACCCAACAATTTAGACAGAAACATAGAAAGCATTAGAAAGAGGAACAAGCCAGCACAGCTGAAATATCCCAGGTTATAAAGTCAAATGAAGTTGCACACACCAAGGTAATGGAAGGTGCTTATTTCCCCAGAGGAAATGGCTAGGTCTCCCTTGTACACTAATCATTTGCTAAGAAGAATTACTAAGATTAGCAATTTGATCCTGTGAGTTCTGAAAGTAACTGCTTTGAGAATATGATGGAAGAAATTGTCCCTCCTTTAATGGTAGACACAGCATCCTATTAGGATACTCTTATGGAACATACTTTGGCTTAAATAAATAACATTAGAAGATAATTTTTTTAAAAAAATCTTAGTATAAAATGAGAAGAGACAAAATTTTCAGCTGCCATTGGTGCTCAGAGAGCATTATGTTATAAGTACTATAACTGTATTGGCCCCGGTCATCACTGGGCCTTAGCTCAGGCTTGCTTCTAACTAGCTCTTTTTAAATTGATTTTTATCGAGCTCTACATTTTTTTACAAACACACGTGGGTGTTTCTGATACTATGTCCTGCTTCTCCCTATGTCTAAGCAAGCATCTAGTTCAAAGTCCTCACCTAGAGTTCTATAACAGATAAAGGAAAAGGTCAGATTAACTTCCCAATAATAGCAACTTCCAATTCATTTACTGTTGAATGCAACTCAAGCCTTCATCTTTTATGACTTAACAGGGCAGCACTGATCCTTAAACTTTTCTTCATTTGATTTTCATCACCCCATCCTGTAACTTTATTCCTAACTCTCTGTCCCTCAGAGCTTTTTACTGATTTCTCTTCATCATCCTGCCCCTCAACCTTCAGCTGTTGAAGTCTAGGCTTTTTGGGCTGCATCACTTACTTAGTGGCATCAGCTTAATGACAACTTTAAATGCTATTTATAAAGTGATAATCACTATACCTTTCTTCAAAGCTGATCTATTTCCTGAACTCCAGACAATTGTTCTATTTTAGCATTTTGATGTCTAAAAGACTTCTAAAAATTAATATTTATACATACAAATTGTATATTTATATATACATTTTGTCAGTCATCTCCACAAATATGTAATATTATACATTGTTCTTTTCTTAAGACAGTGCCTCTTGAGAGGGTGCCTGAACTGGCCTTGCCCTGTAGCCAGACTGATGATTATCTTAAATATGACCATTGAAACTTCCTCCAACAACAGATGGAGATAGAGGCAGAGACCCACATCAGAGCACTGGACTGAGCTCCCAAGGTCCAGTTGAAGAGTGGAATAAGTGAGATTCTGAGCAAGGAGGTCAAGACCATGAGGGGTTCACCCACTGAGACAGTTTGCCTGAGCTAATGGGAGCTCACCAGCTCCAGCTGGACTCGGAATGAATGAGCATGGGATCAAACTAGTCCCTCTGAATGTGGTTGACAGTTGGGGCAGATTGTGTGGCCAATGACAACAGCACTGTGATTTGTCTCTACTGCATGTACTGGCTGTTTGGGATCCTGTTCTCTTTGGATGTATGCCTTGCTCAACCTAGATGTAGTGGGGAGGATCTTGGACTTTCCACAGGGCAGGGTGCATTGCCCTCTCTTAAGAATGGAGGGGGTGGGGGAAAGATGTGTGGAGGGAGTGGGAGGGAAGGGGAGGAGGGGAGGAAGTGGGAATTTGGATTGGTATTTTTTAAAGTAATAAAATTTTTTTTAAAAATATAGTGCCTCTCTATGCAGCTCTAGGTGTCCTGAAACTCAGTATATAAAGCATACTGACCTTGAACTCATAAAGATTTGACTCCTAAATGCTGGAATTGCAGCTGTTCACTACCACATCTGGCTGATTTTATACTCTCTTTCTATTTTCTTTATATTCCCAATCATATTAAATAGTAACTCTGTCCTTTGAGTACTTCAAGATAAAACTTATGGAGTTTGCATTTCATCTTTTCCTCTTAAACTCCAAATTTTACCTACCCACAAATCTTAATAAACTAGTCTAACTCTAATAAACTTCAGCAAGTACCTAACTATCTTAATTACATTAAGGACTTTTAAATACATTTAAATTTATTCTCATAGAGTCTGTAATCAATAAAATCAACATTTTAACACTTCAAATAAAATAATGTGTCACCCATTGTTAGTATTTGATGTAAAATGTATACCAAATGTCTTTGAATACTTGGTTCTCCTTGCATATAGAACTGTTCAGTGAGTGGGGCTGTTTCTTACGATGGTGGAATTTTAGAAGGTGAGACTTAACTTGTGAAAGTAGACAGCTATGGAGCAGATATTGAAATCTATAGCCTGACCCCATAGCCTATCCTTGTGCCTCTTATTCAGTACACAGATGAGCAAGTCACCTCGTATTCCTTCTGCTAGAGCTGAAATCTGCCATAACACTATTTCTTACCCACCTTTTCGGATTATTTTCTCAAACCATGAGACATAATAAATCATTTTTCCCCTAAATCACTTGTGGTTAGGCATTTCATCACAGCAATGACAAAAGTCATTCTGAAAACTGAAACCAAGAAGGAAAACCATTTCTCAAAGAGCTACTAAGGAGATAGTTCCTTTTATGTAAATGAGATGACATGGTGGTTCCTAATATGAGTTTAATGGTATCACAACTGATGAGGTAAAACCCTGTGTCACTGGGGTTACAGGGAAGATTTAGATGTTTTCATTGTAAACAAAGTTTAAGACTTCTGGGAAAGGAGAAAGGGCATATTTAATGACATTTGTAGCATTGTGGGTTGGTGGAAGTTAATGATCCGTCAATACAGCACAAGTTTCACTTGATAGGAAAAGAAAGTTTGGTTAGACATACAGGTGAGAAATGAGTGGCTATTAAGGGGTCTCTATGTAGCCTATGATCACTTCTAATTAGGCCCTGAACCTGTGCCATCCTAATCCCTCCACAATCATTGAAATTTTTAGAAGTCAATCAGTCATTGAAGAATGTTCAATATGGGATGTGGCTCAAATACACTTGCACACATGGACACACACCTATCTACACACAAGAAACACACACATTCACAAATACAAATGTGCATGAACACAGAGAGAGGGAGAGAAAGAAAGAAATTCCTTCTTACTCTTCATAGAACATGACATAGTCTCATTTCAGTGCTTAGGCTAGTTGTTCCCACATGCTTTCTATGCATCATTACAACCCTGGTTTTGAAATGAAATACTACCTTCCTGTGAGGTCTGTTTTGACTACTCTGTTTTAAACTGTAACCTTGCCCTCCCAGAATTACCTCTAATTTTCCTGGTTTGCTTTATATGTTACCTACTAATGTGTGACACACACTATTGCCTATGTACTTTATTGTATTTTATTCTTTTAGTATCTTTTCTGCCACCCCTTACCATAAAAGCTGTTTGAAATTGTAAGTTTTTATCTCCTTAATTAAGACCTTTCATACTTCCTGACTAATGTGTGTCAGACTTAACCATGCATAAGTATATTCTAAATAAATGAATGGATTTTACTGTTATTCCTTTTATATACATTATATTGAAAATTTACTCAGTGCCTTAGTAGCAAACAACCACAGTGTCTTTTGAAATTCAATGTCAGCTAGTAGATGTCTTTCCCTCCACAATGAAGAAGTCTAATACGTGGGCCATATTCATGTCTCTTGCTGTTTTCTCTCTGGGTGCTTGACATGGATTAGTCTAAATGAATACTTTTGATGGCTTAATCATGGATCTCAACTTCAATGCCTTTGTAACCAACTAAAGTCTAAGCATCTAGGCATACCTGTGAAGGATTTTCTGGATTGCATCATTTGAGGTGAGAGGAACCACCAAAAGTGTAGGGTAAAAGGGTCACCCAAAGAAACACATCCTGACCCTGAAGCCAGTGAAAAAAACACAATTTGGCCCTGAAACCAGAGCCAAAGAAACACAGCCTGACCCTAAAGCAAAGCCAAAGAAACACACTCAACCCCTGATCAACTCAGCATGAAATTTGACTAGTCTCTATGCAAGAAAACCAAGCAATTCTTGAGCAAAAAATCCAGCCAATCTCTGAGCTTTTCTGAATTCAGGGATTGAAATCCAATTCCCATCCTGAAAATCTTCATCCTGAAAAACTTCTGCCTCTAAGAAATCCTATATAATCCCTGTACCTGCTCAGTTAGACATTGACTTTTTCTATCCCAGCAGAGGCAGCCACTCTCCTGGATTTTCTCCCTCCCAATAAATCTCTTGTTTTATTTATTTATTTTTTTTGAGACAGGATTTCTCTGTGTAACAGTCCTGGCTTTATTAAAATTCACTTTGTTAGACCAGGCTAGTCTCAAACTCACCGAGATTCACCTACTTCTGACTCCCAAGTGCTAAGATTAAAGGTGAGCACCAACATTGCCCAGCACAGAAAATCTCTTGACTGAGGTTTGTATGAAGACCTTCTTTCACTGGAGCAGGAGCAAATGGTTACATTTCTGTGGGGGTCAGAAAGAACCAGTTTAATCAGAAAGGAGCAGATAAGTAACAACTTTCACAGGAGCAAGAGCAGAATTACTTTATCTCTGCAGGGAGACCCCCTTAGCAAAGTGGAGCAGAGCTAAGCTGTCTCAGAGAGAAGTTGAATTGCTACATCCCCGCAAGGACACCATACCCCACCAGAACAGAGCTGTAGGTATCACTGGGTTCAGACAGCTGGCATACCTTTCCCTTCAGAGCTTTAGGTATAGCCTGGCTTCTGACAGTCAGGATATCTTTCTCTTCAGAACTGAAGTTATAGCCTGGGCCACATCTTCTGGTGTCAGCCCCCATAAAGGGACATCAAGGGAGGAAACTTTTGCTTTCTGCCCACTTGCCCTCACTCTCACCAGAAAGTTCACCTGTCCTGTTCCTAAAGTATCCTTTTCCTGGTATTCGAACCTACCTCTTTGGGATAGATTGAAGACCCACAGTTCTTTAGGTATTCCCTGAGACTTTAGCACCGTATTAGGACTGCTGAGATATCCAATCTTAGAGACTGAACATTTGATCTTTGGCTTTCCTGTGGGGAGATTCCTATTGTTACAGAACACGGAGCACAGCCCATAAGCCACTAGACACACACACACACACACACACACACACACACATAAAATGTAAGAAAAGGTCTGCACAAGCTCCCCAGTAATGACACAAAGACATATTAATTATAAAAAGCTCAAGCCAATAGCATAGACGTTTTTCTAACTTAGTCTTATAACTTAAATTAACCCATGTCTTTTAACCAACATTCTTTTATGTAGCTTGGTTGCCTTTACTTTGTAAAAACAATGCTTGCTACTTTCTCTGTGTGCCTGGTACCTCCACCCTTCTTCTTCCCAACATTCTCTCTGTCCTGAAAATCCTGCCTAGTTATTGGCCACTTATCTTTTTATTAAACAAATTATAGTAACATATATTCACACAGTGTAAAGGAATATTGCACAAGAGTTCCCCCTTTTGTATAAATAAAAAGAAAGGTTTTTAACTGTAACATAATAAAACTTAAACAATAATTGTAGTAGGACGAGTGAGTGGTGGTCTGTGTTCTACTGCCTGGCTAGCTTAGCCCCAAAATAAATACACAGAGAGTTATTGGCTAACCTTCACACCTTGATTAACCCATTATCATTAATGTGTATCGCCACTTGACTATGGCTTACTGGCATGAGTCTAACCAGGGTCTGCCTCAGGCAGAAGAATCATGGCGGCTGCCATACTTCTCTTCTTCCCAGCATTGTTTTGTACTCTGCCCACTTAAGGGCTCCTCTATCAAAAGGCCAAGGCAGTTTTCTTTATTTAACCAATGAGAGCAACACATAGAAAGAAGACCCTCCTACACAATTTCCCCTTTTTCTGTTTAAACAAAAAAGAAAGACTTTTACTTTAACATAGTA
>LOEQ01012087.1:27258-50052 GCA_001685075.1 Bramus lutescens
TAAACTACAAGAGCTAATAAGAAGACTGAGCTAATGGGTCAATCAGTTTTATAATTTATGGAGATCTCTGTGAGATTTTCTTTGGGGCTTTCTGGCTGTGGGGTCCTGGGTGGGACTGAAACCCCAACAAGCCGGCCCTCATGTTACAAGGAAGTATAAGTAGTAAAGGTAGAAGAAAGAGAGGAGAGAGGAAAAAGAAATAGCATGCTAGAAGAATGTATACATTTTCTATCATAAGAAACTCATGCTTGCAATAATGAGTTACTTCCTATAACTCCACAATAATAACATATGTCCACAGATGAAGGCACCATACCCATATGGGGCAGAGTTACACACACACACACACACACACACACACACATGCACGTGCTATGTGTATGTATATTTCCCTAACCATTTTTTGTTATTCTAAAGGAAACTCAATAGAGCAATATTACTTCATACCCTGAAGTCTTGGCAATGGAAAACACTGATGAAAGCCAATTCAGTCTTTATTTATATTTTGAAAGCCACGCAAAATTTTAAAAATTATATAAAACCATTTGAAGTTGATTTATATGCCAATATCTAATATCTTTAATATGTTCATACATTTCAAAAGTCATAACAAGGATGGAAGTGTCATAAAATTATGCTATGATGATGCTTCATTGTAAGAGTGAGGAAGTTTTAAATACTAGTCCTGGACATAATTACCTTTCAAAACATGATAAAAGTACTACAGAATGAGTTATAAACCTCCATAACTATGGGTAAGATGCTATTTTCATATAACAATATATGCAAAAACATTGTGCTTAGTGATATGGAAGATAAATCATTTTTACATCATAGAAATCCAACAGATAATATCTAAATTTATAAAATAAATAGACACCAATATCACCAAGTTAATCAGAATTGCAAAGTAAATCCTTCAAAAGAAGGAACAGTAATAATTGAAAGTGTTTCCTTCAAGAAGAAATAGCAGCATTTATGTAGATGGGAAACAGAATGTTCTGCTTTATTATATTTTCAGTACATCTGGATGATTAGAGTCTTTAAAAGTATGTACATTTGTGACTTCAACAATAATAACCTTACAGATGTATACGTAAATTTCTTGTGATGGTTCAAAAAATTCAAAAGATAAACCCTACCTGACTATTCATAGTCACAGAAAAGATAACTAAATTCACACTGCATGCTATATAATGGAATGTATTGATGAGATAATCTTTAGAAAGAGTTTTAGCAGAAAATACTTATGATAAGTTAACAGGGGCAGCAAATTTTATCTGAAATACAGAGTAAGTGCAATATGAATTAAATGGTAGAACTCTTTGGAAGTCTAAGTGGGCATGATTTATGTCACTTTTCATGTGCCTTAATTAGGGTCTCTATTGTGGCATTGAATCACCATAACCAAAATAGTTCATAAGAGAAATGATTTATTTGACTTACATTTTCCACAGTGTATCATTGAAGAAACCTAGGATAAGAACTCAAACAGGGAAGGAACATTTAGGTAGGAGCTGATGCAGAGTTCATAAGGAAGTGTGCTTGTTAGTTTGCTCAACTATTTCTTATAGAACAGAGGACTACCAGCCCAGAGACTTGTACCACCCACAATGAGCTGAGTGATTCAATTAAGAAAATACCTTACAGGTTTGCCTAAAACCTGATCTTATGGAGTTATTTTCTTAACTGAGATTCAGTACTCTCTGATTATTTTAGTTTGTGTCAAGTTGACATAAAACTATCCAGAAGAATTGATCTCTTGGCAACTTGACATATAAACACATCATTGCTAAGTCACAACCTTTCTTCCCTCATTCATCCACAAAATATCACATTAGATATCACATTATGAAAATAAATAACTATAAAAATCTTACAGTCTTTACAAATTCATACGCAATAAAAATTAAATCCCTTAAAATGTCTTCTCTCTTTTTTAAAAAATGTCCAAAATTTCTTGGAAAAGTTCAAAATACCTTGGCCATGGGCTCCTGTAAAAACTAATATTAAGTTAAATATTTTCTAATGACAAGAGGGAAGAATCAGGGTACAGTTACAATCAAATTGGAGGGAAACCTAACCGCTAACATTGTAAATAACATAATGTCCAATGTCTGGAATAGACTCACAATCTTCTGGGCTCCTCCAAGGGTCGTGGATCACATCTCCAGTTCTGTTTTCTGCAGCACATAAAATTTGTTTTCTTAGCTTAGACTATCTCTGCTCCCATGCTGCTATTGTTCTTGACAGCCATTCCATGGTACTGGCATCTCCAAAATGCTTGGGTCCTCTACTAAAAACGAGCTGCACTTTCACCAATAGCTTCTCATAAGCTCTCTACATGATTCCAAGACTTTAGTTCTCTGAATGACCCCTTCAATCCTAGTCCTTCACCAGTGATCACTCCTGGCTTCTCACAGTGCCATGATTCTGCTGCTTTCTATGACCCCTTCATGCCTTCAAAACCAGTATTATTTGGGTGACATACTACCAAGTTTGGTTATCAGCACAAGGTACAACTTTAGCTACCACGGGAACACAATTTCTGTGTGCTGACTCTCAGGAAACACTTCCCCAAAGACTTCATCTCAATAATGCATGTCTCTTCTTAACCACCGTTAATTTTTCAGTTCTAATTGATTGACACTGAGTATACAAACAAAGCAAATTGTTCACTTTAGTAATTCTCATATCTTATTGATCACAGCTGATTTTTTTCAGCCACAGCTAACCAAAACCACAGAATCTTGATTGAAAATAGTGAATGGCCCTAGTAGCAGCTTCAAAACCCTGGACTTTATCTTCTGTGTTTCTTTTTTCTTTCAAGCTACTATAGAATAGCTCACTAAGCATTAATAGTCAGTGACTTTTCTTGTACAAAATTCCAAAGTCCATTGACAATCTTTCCACAAAACAACGTGGTCAGGTCTGTCACATCAATACACCACTCCTGGTACTAACTTATCTTAGTCAGTATTTCTATTGCTGTGAGGCAATGTCATGAACAAAAATAAAATTAGAATGGAAGGGTTGTGTTTGACTTGCACTTTCACATTGTATTCAATCACTGAAGGAAGACAGGACAAGAACTCAAACATGGCAAGAACAAGGTGGCAGAGGCATGGAGGGGTGCTAATTACTGGCTTGCTCATCATTTCTTGCTCAGCCTGTTTTCCAATAAAACCCAGGATCACAGCCAAGAGATGATACCACCCATAATGGTCTTGACTCTCCCCCATCAATCATTAATCAAGAAAATTCTCTATAGGCTTACCCAGCCTGATATTTTGGAGGTATTTTCTCAAATGAGGTCTCCTGCTCTCTGATGACTCTAGCTCGTCTCAAATTGACATAAAAATATTCGCTACAACATGATTTAGATTTTTTAAATTGAAATATAAAAAACAAAGGGAAGATTTGCAACAGAAGGCAAAAAAGAAAGTGAAAATAATAGGAAGGGAGAAGTGAATGCAAACAAAAGGGAAGCTGAAGAAGGACCTTATGTAAGGCACAATACCACAAACTAGAAAAGGGCCCTAGTTAGTCCTAGCTGCAAATCCATCACTCTATAAATGCTTAACAAGCATATAGATACTTGAGAAATAATATATACATATTTATATATGTGTATATAAATACATGCAAGGTATATATGTAAGTACACACACATACACTCACATATATGCACAAACATATATGACAGAAATAGGCAACTTAAGTGAGTAAGGAAGGCTGGTTGTGCCAGAGGTTATAGTCCGTTAGGACAAGAGAGAACCACCCTGGAGCCTCCAGAGTCACACATGCTGAATCTTTCCCAGTAAGCCACTGCCACATAGCAATACACAGTTAATAGAAATGGATTAAATCAAAATATGAGAGTTAGGCAATAAGGGGCTAGAGCAAATGGGCCAAGCAATGTTTTAATTAATACAATTTCTGTGTGGTTATTTTGGAAGTCTTACAGCTTGTGGTTACCACCTGCTGGGGCATGGCCTCTTAGACCATATAAGCTGATGCAGAAACTGCATCCACCCCTTCTTCCTTTTCCCTGGTGGCTCTCTCTCACTCTGATTTCTTTCTCCCAGCATTCAGTTCTGTTTTCCCCACTTACCTAAGTTCTGCCCTATCAAAAGGCCAAGGCAGTTTGTTTATTCATTAACCAATGAAAGCAACACATAAACAGAAGGAACTCCTACACCAGTGGCACATGCCTTTAATCCTAGCACTTGGGAGGCAGAGGCAGGTGGATCTCTGTGAGTTTGAGGCCAGTTTAGTCTATAGAGTGAATTTCAGGACAACCAAAAATATACAGAGAAACTCTGTCTCAGAAGACCAAAACTAAAAAAATAAATAGAAAAGAAATGGAATAAATAAAAAGCCATATAAAGATGAAAATATTCAGAAAATCTGGATACTACATATTACTGTGCTGTCTTTGAATAGTTTGACAACTGAGAAAGGAGCAATGACTCCTAAAAGAAATTTGAATATAAATGATGCTGTTGTATTAATCTAACCTACATATTTTGAAAATGCCTTGACTTCAAAGTTTAAGTCAAAATATGTGTTACTTTGGAGAAGTGGTATTGCTTTTGTTCCCACAAGAAATAAGATCTGATCAAGGAAGACCCCGTGGAAAATCTCCAAAGGTAATGAATGTCCCAGATGATACTATGTTTCAGAGCACGCCTATTGAAGTTTCCTCTGAATGCTACATCTAAAACAACCTCAAGACTCCTGGCTGAGATGATCCAGTCTCCTAGAATATTCCAGTCCAAGCTTAATCATATTCTAAATTTGCTTTGGGTACCCATAGGATTATAAGCACCTCTAATCAGTAATAAGTATCTTAGAAAAGTATGCCCATATTCTCAAAACTGAATTTTGGATTTTTGTCTTTGTTTACAGTGTTGGTTACAAGTTGTTATGAATAATGATGAGGAAAAAAGTTAAACATAGATTATATTTGGAGCTCTTATTTTGAAAAATAAGGGAATTGTTGTGGCATAATGTTTTTGTACACTGTAAAGACTTGTCACTTCTATTAGTTTAATAAAATGCTGACATGCCAGTAACCAGGCAGGAAGTATAGACAGGGTAACCAGAATAGGAGAATTCTGGGTAGAAGAAAGTCAGATACAGTCACCAGCAAAACAGACAAAGCAAGATGAAAATGCCTTACTGAGAAAAGGTGCTAAGTCACACCGCTAAACACAGATATGAATTATGGGGTAATTTAAGTTGTAAGAGCTAGTTAATAATAAGCCTGAGCTAATAGGCCAAACAGTTTATAATTCATATACACCTCTGTGTGTTTCTTTGAAATTGAATGGCCCTGGAACTGTGTGGGACAGAAACTTCCATCTACAAGGGTGTAAGATGACCTGATTAAGAATTACATCTTCTTTGTCTACACTCATATTTTCTCCTGTCCAAAATTTTTACTATGCACACATCACTATTTTCACAGATTCTATACTTTCCACACCACTTCACTCTACTTTCTCTTCTCTCCTCTCTCTTACTATAAGCCTGGATAGAAGCAATGTGCTATGACCATGTATTACTGTGTATTCTATGTAGTCTTTAACTTCCTTAACCAATCACATTAGTCTGTTACCTTTGTCTTCAGTCTTGTTTGTACGTTTATGACACATGAAAACATTGCAAACATCTCTCTGGCATATACTCCAATGAGTACGCCTGTATGGTGTGCATATCTGGTGGTATTCAGGTCTTCCACTTAAGAGATGGCCTGTTAAATTATGCTTACAGTATTTTGTAGGTCCACAAGTGACACTTAAAGCTGTTCTATGTCACTTCTGGAAATATGTTTCAAGGACTTGGAATCTGGTAACCAATTTGACAAAAGTTATTACCCTATTTATCTTTGCTAGTTTCTTTTCTCACCACTACAATAACTTGCCTGAAGAAAAGAAAAATATAAATAAGAAAGAATTTATGTTGTCCCAAAATCCATCATGGTGGGGTAAGCATGAGGAAATTCATGGAAGTTTGCCTCTCTTAACTTATACTTTATATCTCAGTAACTCAAAAAGTAAAATGATTGGGTCAAAATCAGGACTACATTATAACCCAGAAGTCTCATTCAGGACGGACCACTTCTTCCCACAGGCCTCACTTTCTGAAGCTTCTGCCACGTTCCAAAACATACTTTTAACTGGAAATCAAGTATTTAAAAATTTGGACATTGCTGAATATTTCATATTCAACCATAACAATAAAATTTATAACTACTGGACTATTTAAAAGGTTATTCAAGACCATTCTTAAAAGAATGTATATTATTTTCATGAAAGTCTATTGCTCTGATTTTTAAAAAATATGTATTTTTTCTGCACTGAATTTTATCTTTTACAGTACAATTTACAAAAAACTCATATAAATTAACACATTGACGGGTTTTGACAAATTTATGCACCTGTGTAAGCAGTTAATAAAGAAATTCAGCATTTTCATCATTTTTAGAAAGCCTCCTTGTGCCACTTTAAGTCATTGCAGTACTTCCCCAGTAAGTCATTGCAATTAGCATCTGTCTGTCAATCTTAGTTTATTTCTGCTATTCAATCTCAGAGAAGTAGAAATGCAAAAAGTTGAACCAAAAAAATGAACATTTCTATGTTTAAGTTTTGGTAGGACAATTTAATATACACCATAAAACCCCTACACCAGTAAATGTAATTACTCAATCTATAAAGTAATTTTCTTATGAATTCCTCATATGGCAAGAAAATGAATTGTGTTGATAGGTTTTCTGTCAGTTTGACACTAATGAGGGTAATCTGGGAAGAGCAAACCTTAATTGTGAGTATGATTTCTTAAGACTGACTTATAGGCAAGTCTGTGGGGGCATTTTCTTGATTACCTGGTTATTTGGGAAGCCCCAGCTCACTGTGGGCAGTGCCATCCCTAGGCAGGTGGCCCTAGATAGCATAGCAAGGTAAGTTAAGCAAGCCATGATGAGAAAGCCATTAAGAAACATTTCTCCATGGTCTCGGCTTCAGTTTCTGCCTTCAGGTTCTTGAGTTCCCGCCCTAACTTCCCTTCATAATAGACTGTGAAAATAAGCCCTTTCCTTCCCAAGTTGTTTTCAATCATAGATTTTATCACAACAATAAAAGGACATGAATGGGCTTAGTCTGTTGGTGATAGATAAAGAATTGAATATAGAACTAACCTCAATCCAAAACCACAGCAGTTTATTATTTTGGGTAGCAATTTGCAGATTTCCAAAGGGCATCATATTAGGAACTGAGAGAATTGTTAATATGTCCAGTTGTTCTTTTTGATCTTTTTTAAATTTAAGATTATAATTTTATTATGACATTTCTCTTTTCACTTTCCTCCTTCCAAATTCTCCCATATACACCTCCTATCTCTCCTTCAGATTCCTAACTTCTTTTCTCACTAATTGTTGTGGCATGCATATAATTATGTGCATATATACTTATGAATAAGTATATATGAAGATATACATAATATATTCCTAGACATAGCCTAATTCCATCTTTTTATTAGCTTTATATTTTTCTCTGCTCCCTTTCTTTCCTCCCCTATTCCATCTTTATAATGATACCTATGTGTATATTTTGAGTATTAAAAGTTTGTCACTGGATAACCAGTGATGTGCTCTTACCTGGAAAATGTCACCTCTCCTATTCCCCACTCTACTTAGTTGCCTATAGTCCTTTTGTAAGGGTTGAGCCTTGTGGGATTTTCTTTATCCAGTTTTGAATGTTTATTTGTGTCATTCTTGTTCAGCTCACATTTGGGCAGTCATGTTGGTGAGAATTTAGGAGTGTAGCTTCTGATATATAAGGAGACACAACATCATGGCAAACTCTGATTCTCTGGTGAGGAGGTAAAAGTATATTTTAAAGAATAAATGTTTATAGATTGCTATTAGGAATTGTTCTAATTTGGTAAATTAGTGGTTGTAGATTCCCCTCCATTAGCCATGATGTCCTTAGCACTGAGAGTAGTTGAATAGATTTCCTGTACCAGAAATGCTCTCCCTCTTGTTGATCATATTTTAATTTCAATTAGACAGTTGCTGGTTGCCACCAAGGTATGAACACCCCTTCTGCACCCTTGGGGTTATGCCATGTTGGTTGTTGATATAGTGCACAGGCATCATATTTGAGTTATTTAGCTATTTACTTCCTTTGGAAGATTGCATGAAGCTTTCTGTTACCATAAAACCTTTTCCTCAGGGAAATAGCTTTCAGGTCAGTTCCAGCTCATGGGTTTATGGGCCGGGTTTCTGGTATACGTTATCTTCAGAAATGGGGACTTACTCTTTCCTTTCTTGGGTGTGGCAGTAACCAAGGACAACAGCAATTTTTGAGATAACTGAATCTGTTTCAACCAAGAACCATCATATTATTAATTTTTCTAAGTTAACCAGTGTTGGAAGCTGTTCACCCCAGCCTCAAATCAGCATATGACTATCTGTCCAGTGGGTTTCCCCAGGCAAGGCACCAGTGGAAGTGGACTATCACTTGGCACAAATTATGGAACAGCAAAAGAATGTGCAAAATTTGTGCAGCTTGCAGGTTGTTTTTTCTCTCGTTATATTGGTGATTGGTGATTTGGGCAGTTTTTAGTTTTACTTTGTCCATGCAACAGCTTTGATTTTACCTGGAAATTTTGTTCTTTCTTAAATATTTTCCCATAAGATTCAAAAGTGGACTAATGCTTTTCAAATCTCTTATCTGGAATTGCTAACTAAAACTCCTAACCATGGGAACTTTCCTGACCCAATAGAGACAATTAGGTATATATGAGAAAAGACACTTGGAACACTAAACATGTCTCACAGTTCTGGAAAGGAGAGGAAGACTTGCAGACACAGGAAAGGGAAAAAGCCTCAGGAATATTTGTAATGCCAACTGTTGAGGGTAAGTTCCCCAGATACCAAGCATATAATCATTGGTAGGATCTGGAATGTTCCAAGAGGGAGGAAAACAATGCAAAATAGGGATGGAGAGATCCATCTTTGCCACACACATGAGCTGTAAGAAGAGGCTGTTCATTTCCCAGCCAACAAGACTCCCAAAATAATCACAAAGAAACCATATTATTTAAGTCACTGCTTGTCCCATTAGCTCTAGATTCTTAATAGCTAACTTGTACATCTTAATTTAACCCATCTCCATTAATCTGTGTATTGCCACGAGGCTGTGGCCTACCAAGTAAAGTTCTGGCATTTGTCTCTGGAAGGGCTACATGGCTTTCCTTGACTTTGCTTAATTTCCTCCAGCATTCAGTTTGGTTTTCCCTGCATAGATCTGTTCTGCCTTGCTATAGGTCCAAAGTAGTGCTATATTAACCAATTGTATTCACAGCACACAGAGGGGAATCCCATATCACCTCCCTTTTTCTGTTTAAATAAAAAGGAAGATTTTAACTTTAACAGAGTAAAATTATATATAACAAGACAGGTATCAAGCAAGAATTATAGTAACAATGTTTATATTTACTTTATCTTTTATCATAACTAAGAAATGCTATAACTATAACTATCTATTCTTTAACTCCATCAAAGACTCAAGAAGGATGCAATATTACCTAAAATAACAGGAAGTGCATTGTAAGCAACTTCCAAAACTCCAGAATTGACAGAGATATCTTGCTGCCTGGACAGTCACCCAAAGTTCTTCTGCATCATTGCAGCATCCAATCTTCAGTCCACAGGCCCATAATATCCGGCAGACTTTTCTATGAATCAGGAAATTTCAAAGACAGTTTTGCCTATATTGGCAGTTTGTCAGTCACTTTCTTCTGTGCCATGTAGAATGTCTTGCAGACTCTTTCATAAAGCAGGAACCCCAAAGGGCCATCTCACCTTTAGAAAAATTCAGCAGTTATCTCTCTGTGGGTCTCATATGTCCAGTTCATACAGCATAACATCAAGCAGTCCAGGCAAGAGCAGTTTCTTGCCCAAATGGCTAGCAAACTCAATAAGGATACTAGTTGGTGCCCATCTTCCTTTTGAAGTAATTGATGCTGCCAAGAGCAGATGTGTCTCACTGTCATAAAATGTCTTAAGTTGTTAAAACATTTAAACAACATATTCTGTAGTCTTTGAAAAGTGTGAAGAATGCCTATCCATCTGAAATACATCTCTGTACATGTAGAAAATCTAACAAACATGACTACAAGTTTGATTATTATGGATGATTATATATACTTCTTAATTATACATGACATGTTTTAAATGAGCTGCACAGACACAATACCTTAAATTCTTGTAACAAAGTTGACCTGAAATTTGTATCAATAGAGCAAGATCCATACCAATGCAAATCTCTATAGCATATCCCCATTTAAGTGTAAGGAAACATTTATAAACAATATTTGGGGAATTTGGGCATAGTTCTCTCCAAATCGCTTCCTGCTTATTGTTGGGTGAAGTAATTTTGGGGGTCTTCATGATGACCTTTCAGGGCATCTTAGTCCATCAAACCAGATTAGTCTGGAAGGAACCCATAGGTTCTTATCTTCTGTGGAAACAAAAGAAGAAGCTCTTTTCCAAAGCAACATATCCTTATATCCATATTGTGAAATCAAGATACCTTTAAGATATATACGTGGGTTATCTCAACAGCCCATACAATGAAATGTCTCTTTGTACTTAGCTCCTTCACAGTCAAAAAATTAAAGAAAACATTGTAATATACATAATCTAGACTCTCTCTATATATTCCATTATATTTAGCTTATTTTTCTTACTCTATTACTTTTTAATATTTATTTTATTATCATTACTCCTTTAATCTGGCTGTCTGTATTGTTTCTTTAAAGACTTTGTTTTATTTTAAAAAAACATTTATTTCTTTTTATAACTCTCTATACTCTTTTTCTTCTCTTTCCCAAGCCTATGCACGTGTATCCAACATTGTGACCCATTTAGAGGTTGTTTCCATCTGAATTTGCCTTTATTGTATATCTGTAATCCATTTCTGACGAAAACTGTTAATTATTATTTTATTTTTAATGCTATGTGGTCTTCGCTAGGGCCAACATGGCACTGCTTCTTTGCTCCACTCAGCCCACCATGGTGGAACTGTTCAATGCCTCTGAGAGCCATGTACATTGTCCCATTTTTAGGCACACAGCAGGTCTATGTTGCCATTAAGCAAGTTGTAGCACTCTGCTCACAAGCCCCATTTAAATGCTTCATAGCTGAACCTCCTGAAAGAGCCCAAATTTTCTCTGGCAGCATGGCCCAGAAAGCTGCTATTTCAATTTTTTTTCTGCTACCATTGATCAGGAAAACCTCTTTTAAAGGAGCCATGGCATTAAGTCATGCTTAAATCTGTCTTTTTTTTTTTGCCTGAAATTTCTTCCCAAACTCTCTCAGGTTTTAAGGGGATTTTAGTTGCCACATTGGAGCTCCAGTTTGTTGGAAGAGGCTGCTTGTTCATTTCTCAGCCACCCAGACCCCCAAAATAATCACAGAAAAAACATATTTTTAAATTGTATTAATTATTTGCTCATAAGCTCTAGCTTTTTTATTGACTAACTTTTACATCTTAATTTAACCCATCTCCATTAATCTGTGTATTACCACGAGGCTATGGCTTACTGAGTAAAGATCAAGCATCTGTCTCTGATGGGCTGGATGGCTTCTCTTGAGTCCACCTTCTTTCCCCTCAGCATTCAGTTTAGTTTTTGCTGCCTACCTCTGTTCGGCCCTGCTATAGGTCCAAATCAGTACTTTATTAACCAATGGTATTCACAGCATACAGAAGGGAATCCCAGATCACACAGGATCTTATGTTAATAAAAGAACTATGGTACAGTGGGATAGGAAAAGAGTACCTTATCAAAGTCTGTCTTTTACAGAGAGATTGTGACATGGGACCCTCTTGTAGAAAAGGGAAATGTAAAAAAGACACCCTGAGGACATGAAAAATTGTCTGGGTTTGAATATTGTTGTCCTTAAAGCATCGTGCCCATGTTAATTACTTTTTAACTTTGTTACTGCAAGTAGCTGCCAGCTGACATAAGTGCAAGAACAGGATGTGTCTGGCACAATATTTAGTCAAGCTTGCAAAATTACCAAACTCTATGTCTAGAAAAATCTTACGTAGGGTGTGGAAAAGAGTATTTGGGGAAACATAATATGGAACAATGGGGGCCTTCAAGTGAGTACAATCTATTCCTTAAAATATAATATATTTCTTAAAAGTCAAAAGTAGGAGCCAATAATAAAGCTTTTCATGTAACCTTGGTAAGAAAAACTTTGTTAAAAAAGTATAAATAAAGACAGCCTGAGATATCCAGGGCCACTTGAGTGCAATCCACTTGGTTGTCAGAATTTTTCCTTGTGCTGAATCAAGCCAAGGCTGAACCCTGACAAACCAGCTTGTTATTGTTGCCTGAGCTAAGTTTCAAATAATAAAAAACAGTACATTTAAGTCTATTTTAAATATGTTCTATGGGCATTCCCAGGGACTTGTATTGGCAAACTCTATTTTCAAAGAAAACATAGCTTTGAAGTATTTTCAATAGGGTTTTAAAATAAATGTTTACCCTACACCAAGCATATTGGATGACAACCTGTAAATTTGATTTTAACTGCTTCATTTTACATTATGTTCACATACACCTTTACAACTAATTATTACAGGATTCCCTTGACCACATTCTATTTTAGCATGGAGTAAATAATTGTTGTCAGTTGTAAATAACAATAAATGCAACCAGCTAGTTTTACATTGCATATCAGAATAAAAGTGGTTTGCTCTGATGTGAAAAATGTGGAAGACAGGCCCGAATATTCACAGGAGTAGTCTGGGAAGATAGCTGAAGGGGTATTAACACTTGCTGGTCTTGTACACAACCTTTGTTTGGTCCCCAGCAGCCATGGCAAGAGGGTCACAATTGCCTGTTAACTCCAGTTCCAAGGGATCTAAATCTTTCTTTTAGTCACCTGTAAATGTGAGCATATATACACAAACAAACAGACATGCATATACATAATTAGTAAATAGAGAGGTAGATAAACAAAGGTAGAGTTTAGGTTGTTCCAGTACACTTCTCTTCCATTAATCTAAGAATTGCCCCCTTTTTATTGTTTTTATTGAGTTATGTATTTTTCTCTGCTCCTTTCCCTTCCTCCCCACTCCCTTTTTAGCCTCTCCCATGATACCCATGCTTTCAATTTACTCAGGGGATCTTGTCTTTTTGTACTTCCCATGTAGGTTAGATCCACATATATTTTTCATAGTGTCCTCATTGTTGTCTAGGTTCTCTAGGATTGTAAATTGTAGAAAAGTTAGGCTTTTTTGCTCCACATCTAAAAGCCACTTATGACTGAGTACATATTATATTTATATTTATATTTATGGGTCTAGGTTAACTCACTCAATATGAAGTTTGCTAGATCCATCTATATGCCTACAAATTTAAAGATGTCATTTTTACCACTGTGTAGTACTTCATTGTCTAAATGCACCACATTCTTCGGTTGAAGGGTATTTAGGCTGTTTCCAGGTTCTAGCTATTACAAACAGTGTTGCTATGGACATAGCTGAGCACGCTTCTTCCATGATATGATTGAACATCCTTTGGGCATATTCCCAAAAGTGGTATTGCTGGGTCTTGAGGTACCTCATTTCCTACTTTTCTGAGAAATCATCATACTGATTTTTCCCTAGTGACTTTACCATTTTGCATTTGCACCAGCAATGGAGGAGTGTTCCCTTTACCCCACATCCTTTCTATCATAAGCTGTCCCTAGTGTTTTTCATCTTGGCCATTATGACAAATATAAGATGGAATATCAGAGTTGTGTTTGATTTGTGTTTCTTTGATGGCTAAGAATGCTGAGCATTTTCTTGGGTATCTTTCAGTTATTTTAGATTCATTTGTAGAGAGTTATCTGTTTAGATTTGTATACCATTTTTATTGGATTATTGTTATTATTATTTTATTATTATTATTATTCTTTTGATGACCAATTTCTTGTGTTCTTTGTATAGTTTGGAGATTAGACCTCTGTCCAATGTGATGTTGGTGAAGACGGTTTCTCATTCTGTAGGCTGCCATTTTATCTTGACCATGCCTTGTGCTTTAAAAAAGCTTCTTAGTTTCAGGAGGTCCCATTTATTAATTGTTGCTCTCAGTGTCTATGCTATTGGGGTTATATTTAAAAAGTGGTTTCCTGTGCCAATGTGTTCAAGTGTACTTTCCACTTTCTCTTCTATGAGTTTCAGTCTCATTGGTTTTATGTTGTGGTCTTTGATCCATTTGGACTTGAGTTTCTGCATGGTGATAGATATGGATCTATTTCCATTCTTCTACATGTTGACATCCAATTAGGCCACCACCATTTGTTAAAGATACTTACGTTTTTATTTTTAGATTCTTTGTCAAAAATCAGGTGTTTTTAGGTATGTGAATTGATACCTGGGTCTTCAATTCAATTGCATTGATCCTCCTCTCTGTTTTTTGCCAATACCAGGCTGTTTTCAGTACTGTAGCTCTGTAGTACAGTTGGAAGTCAGTAAATGTAATGCCTCCAGGAGTTCCTTTGTTGTTCAAGATTCTTTTGGCTATTGTGGTTATTTTGCTTTTCCATATGAAATTGGGTATTCTTCTTTTGAGGTTTGTGAAGAATTTGCTGGTATTTTAATGGGCATTACATTGAATCTTATCAATCTTTTGGTAAGATGGTATGGTAAGTCCTTCTGTATATGTGTTGCTTTTACTGGCTAATTAATAAAGAAGATTCCCTGGCCTGTGATAAGACAGAGTAGAGCTCGGCAGGGAAAACTAAACTGAATGCTAGGAGAAAGAAAGTGGAGTCAAGGAGACACCATGTAGCCAACTGCTGGGGACAGATGGGCCCGAACCTTGATAAAAAGCCACAGCCATGTGGGTATATACAGATTGATAGAGATGGGTTGATTTAAGATGTAAGAGTTAACTATAAATATGCATAAGCTAATAGGCCAAGCAGTGATTTAATTAACAAAGTTTCTATGTGACTATTTTGGTGGCCAGGAATGGACAAGTAGCCTCCTACAACAGATTAGCACACTGACGTGGTTTATTATATCCAACTAAAACCTCAGGAAGCTTAAAAAGAAATTCTAGACACACAAATAAACAGAGTTTAACAGATCTTGCTCTGTTTACTGGCAGCATGCTTCAGCTCCTTTAAGAGAGGTCTTCCTGATTCAGTAGTTGCAAATAACGCACAATTTTGAAACAGATTCCTGGGCCATTCTGCAAGCATCTCTTTCAGGAGATCTGGATATGGAGCATTTAAATGGGGCTTGTAACCAGAGTGCTACAACTTGCTTAATGGCAACAGAGACCTGCTGCAACCCAATCCTGGATCTGGGGCGGAGAGAATGATTCTCAGAGGCAATGAATGCATCTCTGACATGTTGGTTGGCAAAACGGACATGCTGTGACCTGACCCTGGATCTGGCATGGAGAGAAAGGGTCTCAGAGACAATGAACATGCCTCCAAAATGTTGGACTGGGCAGAGCCAAAAGTCAAAGCAGCCTTAGTCCTAGTAATGTCACTTAGCATTTTAAGAAGCAGACTGGTCAAAAAAAGGATTACAGATAAACAATAAAGACAGATTCAGATGAAAGAGACCTCTAAATGGATTAGAGTTTTGGATAAATGTATGTAGGCTTAGAGAGAGAAACAGGGAAGGTGTATAAACAGTTATAATATAAATGAGTACAGACAGTGAAAGGTTAAAGGAGTAAAGATAAAAATAAATATTAAACTTATAGAAAAGGTAATAGAGAAAGAAAAATTAGTCATGTAAAGATGGAATATACACAGAGAATATGGATCATGTAAATTATTGTGTTTTCTTTCAACTTTTTGACTGTGAAGGAGGTAATTACATTTCATTGTATGGGCTACTAAGCTATACCAGCATATATATGTTTTAAAGGTTTCTTGACTTCAAATTTGAGTCTAAGAATATGTTTCTTTGGGAAAGAGCTTCTTCTTTTTTCCACAGAGGTTGATAATCTGTGGAACCCTTCTAGACTAATGTGGTTTGATTGACCAAGACACTCTAAAACATCTCTGTGAACCCCCAAAAGAAAATACTTTGCCCAACAAAAAAACAGAACGCAGTTTGGAGAGAACTATGTCCAAATTCCCCAATTATTATTTTTAAATGACTCTTGATGTTTAAAGGGGGATATACTATAAAGATTTGCATTGATATGAATCTTGGTTTATTGATACAAATTAAAGGTCAGTTTTGTTATTTGTATATTTCTGCTCTTGATAAAGGTATTGTGTTTGTGAGCCTCATTTAAAATATAATGTATAATTAAGAAATGCAGGTTAATAGGTAGTCATCTATAATAGTCATATTTGTAGTCCTGTTAGCTGGGTTTTCTAGATGTACACAAATGTATTTCAGATTGATAGATATTCTTCTGATCTTTCAAAGACAACAGAAGATGCCATTTAAAAAGTTTTAAGAACTTAGACTCTTCATGATAATGAGACACATCTGCTCCTGGCAGCACCAATAACTTCAAGAGAGAGATGGGTACTGACAAGGCTCCTTATGGAGGTTGCTAGCAATTTGGGCAAGAAATCCCTCTTGCCTGGACTGTTTGGTGTTATGCTGTATGAACTAAACATGCATGACCCACAGAGAAATGACTGCTGAACTTGCCTAAAAGTGAGGCAGTCCTTCAGGGTTTCTGCTTCATGATAGATTCTGCCAAACATTCTGCAGAGCACAGAAGAAAGTGACTGACAAACTGCCAATATAGGTTGAAATATCTTTGAAATTTCCTGCTTTATGGAAAAGTCTGCTGGATACTGTGGGCCTGTAGGCAGAAGATGGATGCCCCAAATGTACAGAAGAACTTTGAGTGACCATCCAGGCAGTGAGATGTCGCTTGTCAATTCTAGAGTCTTGGAAGCTGCTTACTGTGCACTTCCTGTTATCTTAGATAATATTGCATCCTTCTGATGTCTTTGATGGAGTTCAGGAATGGATAGTTATAGTTTTCTTTAGCTATGATAAAAGATAAAGTAAATATAAATATTTTAATTATGATTCTTGCTTGATACCTGTTTTGCTATATGCAATTTTGCTGTGTTAAAATAAAAACCTTCCTTTTTATTTAAACAGAAAAGGGGAAGTGGTGTGGGAAGTCCTTCTGTATATGAATCATGAAGCCTCATTGGCCTGTGATAGGATAGAGAAGAGATAGGCACTTAAAACTCAACTGAATCCTTGAAGAAGACAGAATTAAGGAGACTTCGTGTATCTACTGCTGGGACTGACACACAGGAAACTTGCAGGTAAGCCACAGCCACATGGCAATACACAGACTAATAGAGATGGGTTAATTTAAGATGTAAGAATTAGTTATGCATAAGCTAATAGGCCAAGCAGTGTTTTAATTAACAATGATTCTGTGTGATTATTTCAGGAGTCTGGGTAGCTGGAAATGAACAAGTGACCTTCTTACAACAGAAAAATTGCCAGTATTACTATGTCAATTCTACCTACCAAAGGGCATGGGAGATGTTTCCATTTTCTGCTGTCTTCTTCAATTTCTCTCTTCAAAGTTTTAAAGTTTTTGTCACACAGGTCTTCAACTTGTTTGGTTAGAATTATTTCAAGATATTTTATGTTATTTGTGGCTATTTTAAGGGTGATATTTTTCTGATTTCTTTCTCAGCCAACTCATCTGTATAAAGAAGGGCTACTGATTTTTTTTAGTTAATCTTGTATCCTGCTTCATTATTGAAAGTATTTATGAGTTTTAGAAGATCCTTGGTAGAACTTTTGGGGTCACTTTTATAAACTATCATATCATTGGCAAATAGTGAGAATTTGACTTCTGTTCTGATTTGGACCCCCTTGATTTCCTATTGTTAGCTTATTGCTCTAGCTAGAACCTCAAATACTATATTGAATAGATATGGAGAGAGTGGCCAAATTTGTCTTGTTCCAGATTTCAGTGGGATTGCTTTGAGTTTCTCTCCATTTAGTTTGATGTTGGCTGTTGACTTATTGCATATTGGCTTTATTATATTTAGGTATGTTCCTTGCATTCCTGCTCTCTCTAAGATCTTTATCATAAAGGAATGTACTTTGTTGAAGGTTTCTCTAGCATCTAATGAGATGATCATATGGTTGCTGCTTTTTTTCCAGTTCATTTATATGATGGACTACATCAACAGGTTTTCATATGTTGAACCATCCCTGTATCTCTGGGATAAAGTCTACTTGGTCATAATGGATGATTTTATCTGATGTGTTCTTGAATTTGGTTGTCAGCATTTTATTGAGTATTTTTGCATAAATGTTCATGAGTGAGATTTGTCTGTAATTTTCTTTCTTGGTAATGTTTGTGTTGTTTTGGTATAAGGATAATTGTAGCCATGTAAAAAGAGTTTGGAAATATCCTTTCTATTTATTTCTATTGTGTGGAACAATTTGTAGAATATTGGTATTTGTTTTTTATTGAAAATCTTTTTTTTTAAGACAGGCTTTCTCTGCAGCTTTGGTACCTGTCCTGGAACTAGCTTATAGAATTCTGCACTGAAACAATCTGGTCCTAGGCTTTTTTTTTTTTGGTTGGAAGACTTTTAATGACTTTTTTTTAGCAGTTATAGGTCAATTTCATTTGCTTATCTGACTTGATTTAATTTTGGTAACTGATATTTATTCAGAAAATTGTAATTTCCTGTAAGTTTTCCAGTTTTGTGGAGTACAGATTTTTGAGGTATGATCTGAGGATTCTCTGAATTTCCTCCATGTCTGTTGTTATGTCCCCCTTTTTGTTTCTAATTTTGTCAATTTGGATATGCTCGTTCTTTTGGTTAGTTTGGATAAAGGCTTGTCTATATTGTTGATTTTTCTCAAAGAACCAATTCTTGTCTCATTGATTTGTTGTATTGTTTTCTTTGTTTCTATTTTGTTCATTTCAGTTATCAATTTGTTTATTTCCTGACATCTAGTACTCCTGGGTAGTTTGCTTCTTTTTGTTCTAGAGTTTTCAGGTATTCTGTTAACTTACTAGTGTGGGATTTTTCAAGCTTCTTTATGTAGGCATTTCATGCTATGAGCTTTACTCTGAACACCACTTTCTTTGTGTCCTATAAATTTGGGTATGTTGTGTGGTGATTTTCATTGAATTTTAGGAAGTCTTTAAATTCTTTATTTTTTTTTCCTTGACCCATTGGTGATTCAGGTGATCATTGTTTAATTTCCATCTGATTGTGGGCTTTCTGAAATTATTGTTGCTGCTGAACTTTAACTTTAATTCATGGTGATAAGATACATGGAGTTACTCCAAATTTTGTATCTTTTGAGGTTTGCTTTGTTACCTGACATGTGGTCAATTTTTGAGAAGGTTCCATGGGGTGCTGAGAAGAAGGTATATTCTTTTATGTTTTGATGGAATATTCTATAGATGTCTGTTAAATCCATTTGAGTCATCACATCTGCTAGTTCCCTTATTTCTCTGTTAATTTTCTGTCTGGCAGACCTGTTTGATGGTGAGAGTAGGGTGTTGCAGTCTTCCATTATTAGTGTGTGGGGTTTAATGTGTAATTCAAGCATTAGTAGTGTTTCTTTTACATGTGAGTGTGCCCTTGTATTTGGGGCATAAGCATCCGGTATTGAGATTTTATCTTGATGGATTTTTCCTGTGGCAAATATGAAATGTCCTTCTTTGTCTCTTTTGTTTTATCTTAGTTTTAAGTCGATTTTGTTAGATATTAGGATAGCTGCACCATTTGTTTTCTAAATCCTTTACTCTGAGGTGATGTCTTTCCAAAGTTTGATGTTTGCATCTTGTATGCCACAGGAGAATGGATTCTGTTTTCCTGTCCAATCAGTTTGCCTGTTATTTTTATTTTATTTTTTCATTGACTTTATTAAGCTATAAATTTTTCTCTGCTCTCCTCTCCTCTTCCCTTCAACCCTCTCCCATGGTCCCCATGCTCCCAGTTTACTCAGGAGATCTTGTCTTTTTCTTCTTCCCATGTAGATTAGATTCATGTATGTCTCTCTTACCATCCTCATTGTTGTCTAGGTTCTTGGGGATTGTTTATTGTATTTCCTGTGTATTTTTATAGGTGACTTGAATCCATTTATATTAAGGTATATTAATGACCAGTGAATGCTAGTTCTTGTTATTTTTAGTTTTTGTTGTTGGTGATGTTATTGCATGTATTTTTTTCCTTCTTTGGAATTTGCTGCTGTGAGATCATCTATTGTCTATGTTTTTGTGGATGTACCTAAAATCCTTGTGTTGGAGTTTTCCTTGTAGTACTTTATGTAGGGCTGGTTTAGTGGTTAGGGATTGGATAAATCTGGTTCTGTCATGGAATATCTTGTTTTGTCTCTCTATGGTGATTGAAAGTTTTGTTGGGTATAGTAGTGTGGGCTAGCAACTGTGGTCTCTTAATGGCTGTATAATACTTGACCAGGATCTTCTGGCTGTCGTTGTTTCCATTGAGAAGTCAGGTATAATTCTACTAGGCCTGAATTTATATGTTACTTGGCATTTTTCCTTTGCAGCTCTTAATATTCTTTCTTTATTCTGCATGTTTAGTGTTATGATTATTATGTGGCAAGTGGACTTTTTTTTTGGTCCAGTATACTTGTTGTTCTGAAAACTTCTTGTATCTTCATATACATATCTTTCTTTAGGTTGGCAAAGTTTGCTTCTATAATTATGCTGAATATATTTTCTGTACTTTTTTGAGTTGAATTTCTCCTTCTATCCTTATTATTCTTAGGTTTGGTCTTTTCATGGTGTCCCATATTTCCTGGATATTTCTTGTTAAGCTTTTGTTAGGTTTAATGTTTTCTTTGACCGATGAGTCTATCTCCTTTATCTTCAATGCTTGAGATTCTTTCTTTCATTTCTTGTATTCTGCTGTTTATGCTTGCATGTGTGGTTCCTGATCATTTTCCCATATTTTCTGTTTTCAGAATTCCCTTGGTTGTGTTTTCTTTATTATCTCTATTTTGATTTTCATGTCTTGAATCATTTTTTGATTTGTTTGATTGCTTTTTTGGCTTTCTTTAAGGTATTTGTTTATTTCTTCCCATTTTTGTTAGTCTGAAAGAATTTTTCCTTTCCTCTTTATTGGCCTCATGCATTCTCCTAAAGTTAATTTTAGGTCATTTTTCTTCTGATACATCTGTATTGGGGTATTCAAGTCTTGCAATTGTACAACCAATAGCTTTTGGTAGTGTCATTTTGATGTTTGCAGTGTTGAGTCTGTTCTTACCTTGCCTACCCATCTTTTCCTCTGATTGTGATAGTTGTTGCCATGTCTCTGATGATCACTCTTCCAGGTACCATTGGTCTAAGGCTCAGATAGTTGCTCTTTGTGGTGGAGTCAGTGTCACAGCTTTGGTCTCCCCAAAGTTTCTTGGTGCTACCAGAGGTTCTTCTGCAACTCCAGAGGTCATTTGGGCCTGCTCCCATGGAGGTTGCTTGCTTGGGCATGCTCTCACTAAGGTCACTGGATTGGGCCTGCTCCTGCAAAGGTCACTGACTCAAGCTTGGTTCTGTGGAGGTGGTTGGCTTGGGCCTGCTCCTACGGAAGTTGTTGGCTCAGGCCTGCTTAAGTGGAGGTTGCTAGCTTGGGCCTGTTCTGCAGAGGTTGCTGGCTCTGGCCTACTCTGGTGGAGGTTGCTAGCTTGGGCCTGGTTCTGTGGAGGTTGCTGGCTCAGTCCTGGTCCTGTGGAAGTCACTGGCTCAGGCCTGCTCCTGCATAGGTTGCTGTCCTGGGTCTGGTTCCATGGAGGTTGCTGGCTTGGGCCTGCTCTGACAGAGTTTGCTGGCTCAGGCCTGCTCCCTCAGAGGTCACAATCTCATATTTGTTCCTGTGGAGGTTGTTGACTTGGACCTGGTCTCATGGAGGTTACTCACTTAAGCCTGGCACAGCAGAGGTTGCTGACTCAGGCTTGGTCCTGTGAAAGTCACTGCCTTGGGCCTGCTCCCTTGGAAGTTTCTCCCTTGTACCTGTTTCTGCAGAGGTCACTGGCTCAGGCCTATTCCCACAGAGGTCTCTGGTTTGTGTCTGGTCCACAGAGGTTGCTGGCTCAGGCCTGCACCTGTGGAGGTTGCTGGCTTGAACAGAATTACCATTCCTAATACTGTTAGAGTACTGGTGGAATTATTTGGGTGATATTCATAAACCGAGATGAATCTATTAAAAATCCTTTCTCTTTTCATGTCTGCTGAAATCATGCAGCAAAGAAATCTGTTATATGTTTAGAGAATTATGTTGTTGAAGAATGAGGTTGTAGGACTCTATTGTTTCTCACCAGCACAATCTTTCTCTGGGTTTCTGTCATCCACCAACTCTAGAATTATTACAAAACTCTCACCTATATCTCAATTTCTAGTTACAAGTGGGTAGTTACCTTCTTTCTTAGGGTATTTGCTTAAAACATGAATAAAATGAGCATCTTGTTTTTAAAATAATGGTGATACATCTTCCTAAAATACATACATATAGAGCTATTCATGAAGTTGCACGTGTGATGTAGGAGGGTCATCTGTCTATGTGTTTCTTTCATTGGTTAATAAAGAAACTGCCTTGGCCCTTTGATAGGTCAGCCCTTAGGTGGGTGGAGTAGACAGAACAGAATGCTGGGAGAAAGAAAGCTGAGTCAGGCAAACACCATGACTCTCCTCTTTGAGGAAGACCATGAAGCTCTGGCCCAAGATGGACGTAGGTTAGAATCTTCCTGGTAAGCCACCACTTCATGGTGCTACAAG